>QQSR01000054.1:0-99042 GCA_003664465.1 Trichophyton mentagrophytes | reverse complement strand
CCTTCTTTCTCGTCTCTGCACCTTCTTCTTCTGCATCCGTATTCCTTTTCTTCTCATATTACTTTCTTTATCGTTTACTATTTTTTTTTTCTTTTTTTTTTCTTTTTTTCTTTTTTTTTTTTTTTTTTTTTTTTTTTTTTTTTTTTTTTTTTTTTTTTTTTTTTTTTTTTTTGCGCTGGCAGTTAATTCGGCATTACTAGAGGAATGAGTAGAGGTTCACTAACGGCTCTCGTATCGCGCTATAAAAGATAGGCCTGCTTCTTGAAGAACTCAAGGGCGTGTCATGTAGCCAACTAGTTGACTAACTCATCTACGAAGCTTTCATATCAATGTCTATCGCATTCAAAACCCCTCCAGCAGAGGTAAATCTGCCAGAGCATCCGCAGCCCCATAAGCAGCACTTGACGGTTAACATAAACGACCCGGAGGAACGCCTTTCATCGTTTCGGATCAGGGTTCACGATAACGAAACTCAGATAAGCATGACATTCAAATCCACAGTCCCCGACTACTTCAACCAAGGATCTCATGACCCAGCTGCAACTGAGGCTCGAGAGCCCGAAATCGAAGGACGCACTTGGAACGGCCACAGGGTGGATATGGCCTGGCTTGTAACCCTTGCCTTTGTCGGTGTTTGCAGCATTATCATACTCCTGGTTACCATTATTGTAGTAGCTGCTCTCACGATGACCGGGAGGTTGCGTTGATGTCAAAGACTTCGCTTGTGAGACGAGCTGCATGTCGCCACTGACAAGCTTCGATATGCGGGCTGTGGACAAAACGCAAGCCCGGTGATGTTCGTTAGACCTTAGTGTGCTCGCCATGTCCCCGTCAAAGGGTCATCTGCATGTCTATTCAGCAAATAGGAAGCCCACTTCACCGAGACCAGCGAAGTGCTAAATTGCCTCCATTTTCTTGATCCATCATCTCACGTTCATATGAACCCGAACTCCGTAGATAAGTAGTCCACGTGTTATCCATCGCACTGTCCCCGCGTAGTCCATCCATCTCTGCTGTTTGAAGTTCTTTATATTAGTTCTATATCATCACTTGAATAGTTATCCTTCGGTTGTCGTTGATTTTTTTTGCAGCAGAAAGATAGCCGAGGCTGGAAAAGCTTGCCTTTCTTGGCACTACCTGTCATGTGGCGTGATCTTATCTGATCCTCTGTGCAATCTTATCTTGATCTGATAAGTACCAAGAATCCCCCCTTCCACTTCCGAGGTTTCTGTGCCTCTTGAATTTGGAACATTCAAACGTCACTTCTTTTGTTTGCTTCTCTGTTCCTATCCAACAGGAAACCGAACGAAGTGAAGCAAATACATAACACTCGATAAACAGAAGAAACATATCTCTGACCCAAAGTAAATCTGTGCTCTAGTTTATACTTCTCTAGTTTTCTGTTTAACCCGGTATTACTAGATACCACGAGCTCTTGTTTACATCTACAACACGATGAGGTCGTTTATTACCATATCCCTTCTTTTAGGCTCTCTGGGGTCGTCCTCGCCCATCAAATTCAGATCCGGCTCACAGGTTGATATCGAAGCACCAGAACAGACACGGGTTGGCTACTTTGACGGAGATACCTTCTACTCCCCGCCCTTCGCGCCTCCTCGTGTAGACAGCAACAACGAGATACATAAAGACCGTGATGACCTTGTATCTGATACAGCCATCCCAGACTGGCCCACAACCCATCTACTAGCACGGCGTTTGCTCGCTATCTCCTCCACGGCTGTCCTTTCCACGGTCTTCCCCAAAGGCTATAGAGACGGCGCTCTCGAGGGAATGCCTATTGGCTTACCCGACTATATCGCCGACTGCTCTGCCCATGATAACAACGTTGCCTTAACGAATATCCTTGGACGAGGAAACCCTCTTTTACTTGCCCTGAACATTGGTACAACGTTTAGAAATGCAAAGGCTGGGTCTAAAGTTTCCCTATCAGTTGACTGGTGGCAGCACTCCCGTATTCTGCCGAAGGTAGAAGATCCTCTGGATCGTGTGCCAGCCGGGCTTC
The DNA here is from genome assembly GCA_003664465.1 of Trichophyton mentagrophytes. Classification (NCBI taxonomy): domain Eukaryota; kingdom Fungi; phylum Ascomycota; class Eurotiomycetes; order Onygenales; family Arthrodermataceae; genus Trichophyton; species Trichophyton mentagrophytes. The sequence continues at coordinate 97,019 of QQSR01000054.1, read as the reverse complement.
CTCGCCTTTCACTCCTCGGACACATTGAAGAGATTCCACTCTCATCCCTATCTAAAGGGGACAAGAAAGCAATCGAACAGTGCTTCCTCAAAAATCATCCAGACTCCAAGTACTGGCTCCCAGGATCACCAAAATCTCCGCATAGTGGATACTGGGCACGGCTGGTTGTTGAAAAGGCATTTTGGGTGGGAGGCTTTGGTGATAGAGCAAGAATAGGCTGGCTAGATATGGATGCTTGGAAAGATGTTCCGGAGAATAGCAAGGATGGGAAGAAAGGTTGGGCTGATATCAAACTACCAGGAGAGTGATGGGAGGTTATGCGATAGTTTCTCTACTTTATTTTTCCCCTTACAGTACTTATTTCTGGTATACCTCCTTCTTTTTACTACTGCATCAAATAGAAGACACCTTAGAATTACCGTGCTTTGTTTTGATTGTGCACATGCACTCCTCCGACTACCAGCAGACTGCAGGTGGGCACTTCCCTGGAGTGTTAGCTAGACTGGCTCTCCTTATTTAATAATTAGGATCTACTGAGGCACCCTTGGTATTACAGCACAGACCTAACAATTATTGAAGTCAAGAGGCGGGTTGAATTGTAATGCGACAGCTCCTGAATACTACTATCCAAACCGCAAGACAAGTTACAAGACTAACCCAATCCTATTTCCGATCAGTGAAAGCAAAAAATAAGTCATAGGGCATTAGAGGACTCGTTGAGTTTGATAACCTGAAACGACTCCGGCTATGCTTCAACCCACAGGCCGCCGGGTAAGCGATTTCCAATAGCGGCCGCACTCAAATTCCCACATCTCCTCGAGCTCATCGATGACTTCGGTGGTCACATCAGTCCAAGGTTTCTCAGTCGAGCTGCCTGCACTCGTTTCAGCCGTCATCTCCGCCATCATTTCACGTTTATGATGCTCCAGTTGCACAATTTCGAAGCGGTGACCGGCCCATGCACCTCGGTGTACTGGTGCTCCTACGTTGACTTGAATCCCCACTGGTGGCTTGCTGGACCAGGATGATTTGAAAAGGATAACATCGCCAAGTCCCAGTCCGTGTTTTGGTTTGCAAACGTACTCCTTCGTGGTGATATTTCGGAGTATCCATTCAGCACCTGGTGGATAAAAGTCACCTTCAGTTGGGCAGAGTAGTTCAATCATCTGGCCGATAACGGTAATAGGAAGCTTGTAAAACTCTTCGTTGAACCATTTTGAATCGAGAAACCCACAATCTGAAGGCGTACGAAGCCTATGCGAAAGGAGGGGACGACATTCACGTAAAAACTCTGGAAGCGTCGGGTGATCGGTGTCGACCAGTTTATGCAAGTGTGGGGCGAAGATGCTTCTAAGCTGAGGGTCACTAAATACCACAGGAGGGAAGTCATTTTGGCCAGCCACGTCTCCAAGACATATGATGCTCTCTCCTGCCAATTGTCCTAGGTTGATGGTAATAATCGACTGGAGATATATTGCCAGTATCCTAAGAAAGAACCGCGATGTGAGGCCAAGGTGAATGATATCTAGCAACTTTAGCTTTTGAAGGATATGATGATAGACGTTGAGGGGAAGATACTGGAGCTGCGGCTGGTAGCTTTCAAAACCATCTGACGAGTGAGATTGAAGACTGGGAACGTCGTCCTCGCTGCACTTGGAAACCTTTGAGGGCCGTCCGTCACTCGAGATGTCGCCGTCAGAGGAGCTTTCTTCTTCCCTCTTACGTTTTGGCTGCTCACTCTTGGCTGGGGAGAGAGCTCCTGCTGCGAGTTGTGTTTGCTGTATTGTCCCCATATGAAGTAGCTCCCCATCACGCATTTGTCCCAGCATATCAGACACAGTATCCGGGCTTGCTTCTGGCATACCATCTGTTGCTGCCAGTGAATCCTGGCCTATTGGGGAGGTAAACCCCGTGCTGACACTAGATAAACTTGATTGCCCTGGCGTATCAGGAGAAGCCATAGTCGGAGACGAACGAGGCTCAGTAGCTTCCAGAAAGGTGTCTGACCTGGAATTGATAAATTAGCAGCAGAGTAACAAATGGGTGGGAAGACGCGCCAGGGCACCTACAACGGTTGGATATGTGGAACTGCAACGTGGAACAGAACATCATTGGCAGATCTATTTAAAAGCAGTCTTCTCAGCCTGTAAGGGCCACAGATCCTTTTCCTGGCAGATAATGAAATGACGTTGAACCACATTTTGACCGGAGTCTCCTGTTCGTCTTTCGTTTCTTCGGATGGAATTCTGGCTGCCACCTGCGGATCTCGCTTGACTGGGAGCGGCTTTTTGAACACTGAATCTCCCATAATGGATAAAGGGGGTAGAAAGGTTGTCGATTAACGAGCTGCTTAAATTTGATTCTGTGCCATATGAATATAAAAGCAAATGATAATAGAATAAAAAAAAGGGCCTTTGGTGGCAGGATTCGAAGCAGCGGCCTGCCCATCTGTGTGGGAAAAGGAGAAGAAGAGAAGAAGAGAGGAGGAAGAAGAAAATGTGAAGCTTTGTTTGTGGTTTCCCAGCAACAAGCTCTGGCGTCAAAACATAGAGCAGGAGCTACTCTGCGATAACCAGCATTAGAAAAATTTGACTCTCAGGGGGAAAAGAAAAGGAGTTTGGTAGACTCACCTATTTATTATTGTAGCATAACAGTACTGGTTATATATATAGTGTTCTGTTATCATTGAGTTATGTGAATCTTTCGGCATCACTTCTATCATTTATTGATAGTTAATGAATAATGAATTCTATGGCTCAGGGGGAATTAAAGAGTAACTCCCCGGGGAGAATAGTAGTGGTAACAAAGGGATGTTGAAATAAAGTGTATTAATATAGAAGCATCATGTCTGTTGACATATTGCTATCGAGGTAACCCATGGTAGAATAGCTTTAAAAAAAATTCCCAGTCCTTACGCCATCTATATTGGCTAAGGATAGCAGAGCAGGATATATAGAACATATGTTCTTCGTACTTCGGTCAGGGTAAACAGTCCTTAGAAACAGCCATTCGCCTACTCTGCGAGCATGCGGCTATTTTTCCCAAGGGACCGGCTCCGTGACAGAGATGGTATATCCAGGTTCTCTTTTTCCCGTCTAAATCCTGGTACGTGCTCATGTCTATCCTTGGGAGTCCTGGTTGGTTGATAGGTGTTACCAACATTCATGGTATCAGACGGGGCTACAAATCAAGCAGCCTTAAAGCCGTCTGACAGCTCCGCTCACGATTTGGGGGGCAAGTTACAGTCTCGAAGTACCTTCCTGGCTGCAGCGGAAACTCGACCGATTTCACCTCCATCCTGTCTGGCAGCATCAAGGCCACGCTGAACCGGAAGGTGGAAAATCTGCATAAAAACTCTTAGTCGGTCTTCACGAGATTCATACATGTCCGCTTCCTCGCTTTTGATAGTGCCAAATAGATCGAGGTAGGCGAACGGAGACGATTTTGTCGGGAGAAGGTGATATTGAACATGGCGGAGAGGGAAACACGCCTGATTATCATTAACTCCTTGTCCCTCTTTCAATAGGCTCTGCTCATCAGGCTTGCCAATCCCTGCCTGCAGGAACTCAGCAAATATTTGTAGTACCCTTGCTGTTAGCTTTCCTTCGCTTCCAGATTTCCCAAAGGAAGTTTTATTAGAAGACCATTTTGTTGAGGTCTCGGTATGCCATCCAAGTAGTGAAAGGAAGCAATTCAGCGTTTTAACCCATCCTCCTGCTGCAGATACTAGTTCCTGTCCAGAAACAGAGAGCAGCCAGGAGAGGATTTCTACCGATGATAGCCTTATATCCGCCGCCAAGTGTGTCATTCCAGCTCGAAGGTAGGGTAAAAATGTAGATGCGTGACCTTCCAAGTCGGCTCGGGGGAGAACCTTCAACAGCTTAAGAAGCTGGGTTCTCACTCCATTGTTGCCATCCAGAATTAAAGGGAATAAGAGCGGCAGGATAACTCCTACTGGTCGTGGAAGTGGTGAATCAACGGGTCTCGATGAGATAGCGGTAGTGAGATGAGACAAGGATTCCTTGCGCTGGGTATCGGTCTTGGAGCCTAATAAGGACAGCGAATGGGTAAATTGGGACGATTCAGACGGCGCACTGGTTGAAAGTGACTGTTGATTTAAAACGATTGCTGAATAGTGTAATTAATGTGGGTTAGCTTTACCCATCTCTCCTCCGCACTAAACACGAGGTCTTTCAGGCAAGCTTACCTTTTGATTTGAAGCTGGTATTCGTGAAATTCGACGGCGCTGCCTTTTTCTTGCCGACCTTGAGCTTCGTTTTCTATGAGCCGTTAATTACCTGAATGCTATAGAGTAGTTATCTCGTCGGCGTAGGTATATTTACCTGGAAATCCTTCTTCTTTTCGTTTTTCTTTTTCTGACTGGAGCCCATTGCTGCCCGACTGCCGTGAGTCAAACGGCTGGTAGCTACCCACGGACTCAAAATATACCAATAACCAGGAGGCCAGGTATAAGAAACAGTTCCCCGCGCTTCAAAATGGAATGTGGTCCCTGGAGAACTCCCTCCTTTGATATCGTGCCAAAAATTAAAAAAAAAAAAAAAAAAAGAAAAGCGTCGTTGCTTATCAGGCTTGGCTTCCGCTATCTCTGATTAGTCATCAAGAAAGGTTAACTTTCGTCGCCTCGAAGAACAAACAACAAGCAACGAGAGCATCGCAAGTCGAAGTGAAGCAAAGACGAAGCAAGGCTAGATATCTCTCGATACAAGGGCTATTATTGTTTATCTGCCTGTCCAGCTCTGAAACACGAGCCCGTCTCGGATATCTGTTTATGTTCATTGCAAGAAGATCGAACGATGAGTGAACGAAACCAAGTTCGTAGAGAGCATATCCCCTATTCTCGCTTGCATGCCATACTAACTGCTAGCTATCAAAGCTGCCGGAGGTTCCCCAGCACGTAGCTGCTCAATTGTCTCACCTCACATCACGGCCCGGGGTACAGTCGACCTTGATACTTTCGCGCAAGGATGGCTCGATAATACAGACAACAGGCCTTCTGGCGGCGCCGAGCGCAACAAACGGAACGTCACCGACTTCAGCACCATCAGCAGAAACGGCAACACCTTCGTCAATAACGGACCCAGATGGCGAACTCTCGGAGGCGGCCAGCAGCCCTATAGCTGTCCAGCCTACGAGGGATACAGTACCGTATAAGCCTAGCCCAGCAGAGACACTCGCCGTACACATACACGCATTCGTTTCGTCTGCATCGTCGTTGAGCACCGCTCTATCCTCGCCAGCAGATAATGAAGACGACCATGAAGCAGAAAACGAGAAGAAAAAAAGTCCTAATAAAGACAGTGAGCCAGCTGGCGGTAATCCATTTGAAGATCAGGCACCGCCGGAACGCGAGGAAGATGATGAATTAAAGCTTTTGCGGCTAAGGACAAAGATACACGAAATAATCATAATACCGGATCGCAAGTATCTCCTATGTGTCGTCCACGACGTCTCTGCTACGGCTGGCGGAGCTGGTACCCGAGGTTCAGTACATACAAGACAATGAGAAGGGAAGCTGTCTTGTTTTCCAAAACTGACATGCCTGCAACCATGCTATGTGATATTTCTTGACAGCGATGGGGGGGCCTTTTCTATGATCCTGGCCGCGATTTAAGCAAATACAAAGGCATGATACCCTATCAAATGAGTGTCCAATTTAATTTATTCGACATTATCCATGACTCTTACAAAAATTTGCCAAACAAGTCGGTGTTCCTTTTGACCTAAGCTGTGTCCATCCAAATTCGGTACCATAAGACTATCGAGTCGCCAGGTCCACGGGATAGCTTCCCAAGCAGGCCCCGGACGTCATTTTACTTGGCTAAAAGATGCCAGTCAGGTTAGCACATGCGCGAACGACGATAACATGAAGGGATAAAAGAAAAACCAGAACCGGATTCGGTTGGGGGACGAACCGCCTGGTACACTACCTGTGACATTGGATGCGGCATCCTTGACAGATTGAGCAGCCTCCTGGCCCTTCTGCTTGAGCTCATCGACCTTGCCCTGACCCTGATCGGTGAACTGTTTGGCAGTGTTCTTGGCGTCTCCTACACGATGAGATGTGGTTAGCCTGGATGTCTGGCCAGGTAGATGCGAGATCGATATTCTTTTGCCATCTGATAGCATGCAGGGCGTGTTTAGGGGGAAAGTATCTCACCAGGCTGCTGGGAGCCCTTCATCTGTTCGGTGACCTTGTCCATAATGTCGGTTTTGTTTATAGTGGTATCTCAGCTATCTAGGCACGCTCTGCCGTCAGCTTCTGCTGCTCTCCCTTTCCGCACTAGACGTCCCACTAGGAATCTCAGGCCATACACTCACCGTAGTCGTGTACTAGTTCCGTTTTCTCTTCTGCAGCAGTGTGAGTCCAGTTATACGGCGCTTTCTATCAAGGCGGGGGGACCTTCGTCTTCCCCCCCTTCTTATACGACGCCTCATGTTCCCTGTTTCACGTGATGGTTGATCGACAAGACGTCATGTCATGGCTGGTCTCCACACGCAGACTCTAACTATCTTCATCGCTGCGGTCTACTTTGTATCAACGTCATGGCCACTCCCTTTCGATCTATATATCCGTCTTATACATCGAGATGTACTGAATGTTATGGCTTATATCGGAGTCGAGAATAGAGTCGATGAATGCCCTGTTCTTCTTTTGATGCAGCGGATTTGCTCTGCAGAGTTGACGCACGCGGAAATAATATAACGAGAACATCTCAATGCTCCTCTCAGTCGCCACCAAAGGCGATGTCCTCGAAGAGTATAACAGAGCCTGGACAGTTCTATGTCTCCAGTTTTTCGTTCCTTGCCTCATATCCCAAGCAATCACCTTTCAGGTGAATGTTCACCTGGCCTGGACTGGCTTAGTACGCCTCAAGACCACGTAGAGGCAAAGAATGCAGAATACAGAAGTTGGACTAGCCTATCTAGTCACGCTCGACTTTGTGGCCAGCACTGATCAGCAGGATTTTTCTTGGATATGGCATTTCCAAAGCCTGATGATGATATCCAGCACGGTTAATCTACCCGGCAAACACTACAGAAGGATGTTTTCTTTGCCTACCCCAATCTTAAAGGAAACTTCATACCCCAGTCCCCGTACACTTGGCTGCATAATGGTCAGGAGAGGCAATTAAACCCCCTATTTTATCGGTCCCTACAATGTGCCCAGTGACAGGGGAAAATCGACAGGAAGTTCCTTCATAATCAGACCAGCCAGTATTACAACTGTGCAATATGTAGCGCAACTAGGTCGGTCCACTGGCGTTCAAGGAGAACATGTTCTACTACTGGGCTACATGTTGGACAGAACTTGCCAGAGTCACGTTACTCAACATCTCGACGCTGTGTCCAGCTCAACCGCCCCCTTTTAAGGCGTGGAAGCAGTTCATCCTGAAGGTTTCTTTCTATCGAAACTACCATGCAGCTTGGGAATAACATAGGAAAATGGGTTTCAACCACTATAAACTCGTTAGTTGGCCAGCCAGGGGCCCTGTTCAGAAATAGCTTACCTGTGCAGAAAGTGAATCCAATATCACAGCAAGGCTTGGGGCCGATTCTAACTCAATTCTAACACAATAACGAAGTCAAGCTGACAGCCTAATACGCCGTTTGAGAGGTAAATCCTTGCCTAACGGAAAGCCAACTTAATGCTGTCAGGCATGAACTGCAACGAGTTTGTGCTTCATTGGATCCAGTGGAATGCATATCAATATACTCAAGAGGCCACAATAATGGCTAAATAGTACTCTTAGGATGTCGTGGCCTGGCCGTTGGTCGAGATAACCACGCTTAATACCCTAACTATTACTTGAGAACACACTACGTCTCTGGAAAAGCTAGCTATGGTTTTGATCAAGCTAAACTGCAGTGGAACGCTATCTGCCGTGCGATGATGTGTTTGGGACAGCAATGCTATTTACCATCTTGTGTCAACTGCGACGCACAGAGAGTAGCTCATATATTGATATTGGTATCTGTACCTGAATTTACATAGTCACAGTTTCACGGATCCACTGAGATGTCAATTGAAGCCCCTTTTCTGACCAAGAAGCAATCTCAGAAGCTAGGTTGATTCAATATAAATACTCCGTTCTTACCTCCTGGTCTGTTCTTTATACACCAGCACCAGACTCGGATCAACAGTCAATATTCCTTACGGAGAAGAAACTCCTCTGCAGACATTTAGTTTAAACACAGTTTAAACATCCGCTCTCTACATTAACATATCAAAAATGTTTTTCTCTCACTTCATTGCCCTTGCTATGGCTACCAGCGTTGCTCTCGTCAATGCTGGCCCAACGCCCACCACAGACACCTGCAACGTCAATGTAAGCAATTATCAATATATCCTCTCAAAATTGACGGTGCCCTAACACTTTTCCTGCAGGCTGCTATCTATAGCTTGACCGGGTTCAATGGTCGTCGCAAGGAACTCCCGATTGATTCCGAGTGCAACCCTCTAGCAGATCCATTGTATGATCCCGATCCCCGAAAAACTTAGATACCATCCCAGCCCCCCTATCGACAGAGTATGGTCAATTACTAACATGGTTATACTGTCCCATAGCGTTACTTCCGTTGGATCCGTGAAGTTACCCCGCGGCGCCCTGTGCCAGTTCTATTCGTACGTTTTCCCTACAATATCCAATGGAATAGCCTAGCCCCCTCCAAACAAACACTAACAATCATCCAGCGATGAAAGTTGCGAAACCAGCACTTCTATCGTCTCTTCTCGCAGTGTTCCAGATGCCTTTAAGCATGATGGCCGTCAAACTAAGAGCATCAAATGTCTCTATATCCCCGAGGAATCTGAGAAGCCCGCTGAACAGGGAGACAGCGAGAGCGGATAGACGGCGTGTCCCTTCATTCAAGCCACGATGGGGCAAATAAATGTCCCTTGCCATATTACACCTCACTTCCCCTTTTATTTCTGCATGTTGCAACTGTAACAAACCAGTCACTCGTTTATGGACTTCATTTTCTACATAGCTATTTAATTTTAATCATTGATTGGGTCTCTGAGCTTCCGAAGAGTACGTTATCATCTTCTCATCGTGTTTGACTGCCACGACGTTGGTACTCATCAATGTCTTTAGAAGTTCCACCGTGGGATAAATAGGTAGAAAATTTCATCGTTCGAGGTTTGATTTATTGATATCTTGCACCATAGTATTTGTACATCAAAAAGTAAACACGACATGATGACCGCTCCAGACACGCTAGAAAACGAACTGTCTCTCAACAGGTGGACCAAGCACCTCAATGAACGATCTAATATCTAAATGACTCGCGGAACATAATTCATCAAATAGTGGTATAAAATGAAATTGCCGAACGTTTCGTGGCTCTTTCTAGCTCTCTAATATTCAACGTTGCTTGCACATGAAAAACTGGCGCCGGCCGGGCTATCGTGAAGCGCTTTGCCGGATACATATAGACCAAGTCCGCACTATTTAACACATTATTAGTATTAACCCCTAGACCAGCTTCGGGATTCGTGACGCAACACTTACAATTGCCGCACCAGCGACGAAAACAAAGGAGTTGAGGAAAGTGAGGAAGATTTTGCGTGGCGAGGAGAAGTATTTGCCCTTGTTGATGTATAGCCAGAACAAGCCGCTAAGGCCATCTGTTGAATCCCTTATTAGCTGCTTATTCCCGTATTGTAGAACTAGACGTTTAGGTGGATGGGAAGGTACTCACAAGTGAACCAACTGGCGAAAAGAGCAGTGATCAAACTGAGGAGGTTGTTGAAGACAGGGATAGCTTCGGCAATGATCCAGGCAATAACCCAGAGAACAACGGTAATAGCCACCCAGGTACCGAGGGAGAGGAAGGTTCGCTGTGACATCTTGTTGGTTCCACGGAAGATTCGGACGTAAAGATACTTGCTAGCGACGTGACCGTTGATCACACCGGCAATAACAATCTACAGAACTTTGTGTCAGCAACCAGTAATAATTAAGGTAATTCAATATATTGTGACATACTGTTGGCATAGCGACTCCGTATGCAACTTTTCGTAGGATTGGTCCCGTAGATCCGAGGGCGGGGGAGGCAACATCCTTTCCGCCGTAGATATAGATAACAATAGCACTGACAGTGTATAGAGTCGTATTGCTTCCCTGAAGGAGGTAAAGGGCCTTGGGGTATCCGGCAGGCTCCTTTAGCTCGGAAATAAAGCCGAAGAATGCCACATGACCAGCTACGCGCTTTATTAGCTTGGATCATAACACAAAGCATTAAGTACTCTTTAAGGACGGAACGTACCATATGCAAAAACAATGTTGCTGACAGCCAAAAAGGCGTGGTAAAGATCACTCTTGACAGTGATTTCAACTGCCTTTCCAGGATGCTGAATAGCGATTCCAATCATAGTGACGAACACGGCCGCCAGGATACTGATGAAAGCTAGAGGACAGTCAGTGGACTGGTAATAGAGAAACACATGAGCAGATAAAACACGTACATGATATAGATAGCCAAGACACGTTCTTCAGGGTTCGTGGAAGCGCAAGGACCAAAGAGAGGATCATTCCGGCAACCCCGAAGACAATGCTGCATGTTCCATGATCGGTGAGGGTGTTCATCATGACGATGAAGGTTAGGATATGACTTCCCATAATGAAGACCAGGAAGAGTAACTGGGCAGCTCCCAGAACTTCTCGTCCGATAGGGCCCATGAGGACATCGCCGGCATCCGCCATGTTGTGGACATGAGGATATTTCATCTTAAACTGGCCGATTACATAGCCGGTGTACGTGGCAAGGAGACCGAGACTTATTATAATAACAACAGCACTGCATAGCAAATAGAGACATGTTAGTATGGTCTTTGAGGGCTACAAAAATGAGCGTGATGCTTACGGGACAATACCCAGCGCTGCGACCGCGGAGGGTAGGGAGAGAATTCCAAGAGATATCGTCTCGGCAATCATAACTAGGGCATGGTTAGCTATCGATAGAAGGCCGTCCAACACAACCGCGGGAGTTCATACTCATTCCACATTGCCTGGATAGGTTGTTAGCGATCAAACTAGTTAAAGATGCATAATAGGTAGTAGGTAGCTACTTACCACCACGACATGACCTTATACTTGACGTCTGAAAACTCTTCATCTCCGAAAGGATCATTTTGGTAGGCTGGAAGATCTTTTGAGATCTCATTCTGCTCTTCATCGATGTTGTTGTTACGGAGGGAGATATCCTGATTGATCTTCTCCTCCGATTTCTGGTCTGTCGACATGGCGACGGCGTGTATGCCCTGTCCTGTCTGTCTGTTCCCTCTGTGCGGGTTCAGCGTAAGAGAGAGAGCGAGAGAGGGGGAGAGAGCTCTGTTAGTGAATGGGAGAGTGGTGGCCGTGCGTCTGCAACAAATGGAGGAAGTGGCTGGTTGATGGTATGTCAAGAGAGATGCAGAGCAGCCACGACGAGAAGCTGAGAGAGAGTCAAGAAGAAGAAGGAAGGGAAAGATGTTGAGATGCTCAGCCTTTTATTGAATCATCCACTCTTGCCCAAGCGGCGACAGGCTAGCCCTTCAAAGCAGGCTTTCCCGCTCTTGGGTTTGGAAGTTTTCAATTTCCCCGGTCCTCCGTCGCCACGCACAACAAGAAAGTTATGGGAAGGTACAACGAGCCATCCCCCTCCCGGCTAGTTTAGAGTGAATGATGTCGATGGCTGGCCGCGCTGGCCAGTCTAAGTCGACTTTGGTTGAGCATCATGCGGGCCTGGTTCCTAGACGAACCCACTATCCAGAGTTCGCTCCTTTTCCAAGGAGCATGTTGGATCAGGTTCGTTTGCGGTGTTAATTCCACTCTCCCGTTCCCCGGATGCTCCGGAGAACAATATTCGAAGAAACGAAGAAGAGCCGATCAATCTGTCATTTGGCAGGGGGCACACAACGCACCCAATAGCTGTTCTAGGCAGCTGGCTGACCATGCATGCTCTGGGATCAATCGGGATTGCGTCCAAAAGTGGAGCTGTTGTGAGCAGGGCGACGATCTGCTCCGGACGCTGACGTCCCGATGCAACCAGGGCTGACCAACAACTGTACCATCGCTCCACCGTCTCCGTGGGGCGCTGCAACAGTATTGCATCCTTCTCGAATAATTTCTGTCAGAGACGTGTGGAGCGAAGCGGGCCTTGTCTTCCCCAGGGTGGTTTGTCTCCGCATAACACAGCGTGGTTATAGCCACACCATCGCAACAACACGTATATACGTATCTGTATAGCTTCACATCTGCTGTCTGCGCAGAAGTCGCTTTGTACACTGCATGTATAGAAGTTTGATAGAAGCTTCTTCCCTGCGGCAGAAATAAAGGCGGCCGCGGCTCGGAAGCGCCTTGCCGAGCGGGAAGCCGAGATAAGCTTTTGCTTGGCTGAAGAGTTTTCATGCATAAGGCGACGTTAGGCGAGGTTGGCGACGACGACGACGAAAACGTACGAGCAGCGCCGAGCAATAATAAAAAAGCTGCAGTGTTTGTGATAGAGGACGTGTTTTGGGGGTGAGAGGCCTGGGCGATGGGAGATGAGATGGGCTCCGTGGAGATTGTGGGTGACGGGGAAGAGGGGGCTCAGGCATGGACATCGCTGCCCAGCTTGACCTGCGCTGTGGACACTTGCTCGTGCCCCTGAGCCAACCACCAGACAGCAAGCCGGGTTGAGAGTGGAGGGCGCGCTGACTGATACTGTGGGCTCTTGATGCCGTGTGTTTTACCCCCAGGACACCCCCCAACAATCGTCGTCCTCTTCCCTTTTACGGAGTGCAACAGTGTGTATATAGTATAGCGGGAGAGGGATGTTTGTAGTTATACATCCGGCCATCCCGGGCTTAACAGGCGGCTTTGAAATTGGCCAAAGAGCAGGTAGGGTTGGTTGGAGAAAGAGAGATGCCATTTCCATTAGTTAAGATCTTCGAGAATTGTTTCTTCGTCTTCGTCTTTGGTTTGTTTGGGCCTTTTTTTTTTTTTTTTTTTTTTTAATTTATCCCTCGTCTCCATGATCTTCCTCAGCCCCTCCCCCAAGATAATCTGGTCTCTCCGCAGCTTCGTATTCAGCGACGAGGTCCATCACCACTTCTCGCGCTTCGTCAAACTCACCCAGCCCGTCTGCAAAGGGAGCTTCCTTTTTGTACTGCTCCAAAAAGGCGTTGCGTTTCCGCAGACGATCGTACTGGCTCACGATACGTTTGAATAATGTCGCCACTGAGGTATGATTGGCCAGCATCAAGCCACTGACTCGGTGCGTGTTCTGGAGATAAGGTGATTTCTTTGGGATAGCTACCTGTATGCTTGCCGGGCCCCAGGGTATGAACGAGGCTAGATGCCTCTCCCGGATGCGCAAAACAGACTTGTGGACGTCGGTCTGGTCCGCCTCGCCCTGGATAATGTTAAGGATGCTGATATAGCAGCTTGATTTACCCGGTGTTATTGACATCATGCGGTTCTTAGGCTGGAGCAGCCTGCGCATCACGTCCAGCACCGTCGTCTTCCGCACGGTCTTGGCTTGCTCAACCTGATCGCCGGTGAATGGCGTGTATGAAGTAATCAGGAAGTGCGCACGCGGGATTGGGATGAGAGATGCTATCACGCTAACAAGGTCGTTATGCATATAACCTGGATACCGAAGGGTAGTTGTTGAAGCGGACATGACTGTGGAAACCTAATGCATGGGTTAGCCTGCCGGAAGGAAATATTTATCCTGGCGAGCGGTTCGTCAGGCATAAGAGAGGTTTACCAGCTGGTTCGTCTGTTGGAATGACGGCTCTTGCACGTGGAGCCTGTCTGCCGCAATTCTGGAGAGTGCTCCATTGTCCAGCACAACCTAAGCATGCATTCCGTTATTAGTTGCCTGTCGGATGCCGTGTCTACATTTTGAGATAGCTGGTGATAGGCCGTTGCGAACTTACAACTGAATCTGCATTTTGCGTAAGCCTTCTCATAGTTAACAGACTGTTATACGGGTTGACGACAACATCTGCAGCCTGCGTGTCAGGGAAGACGGAGTATGTCTGGATCAGTTTCTTTGGAAATCGGTCGTTCATTCGCTCGAGAATAAAGCTTCCGAGGCCAGAACCTGTTCCACCTGCAATGGAATGAAGAAGCATGAAACCCTGGCAGAGTTAGCTACACCGTCCGAGCCACCATGTTCAGTAGACATCACCTACCTCCAATGAATCACTGCCGTCTGCTTCTCGGTCAATCATGTCAAATATCTCCTCCTGCACCGTGTCACCTGTGGCATAACCAGCTGCCCAGTTGTTCCCCGCACCACTGCCATCTTTGCCTATAAAGAAGTTTTCCGGGTTGTATATGTTGCTGTACGGGCCGTTCTGGATCGTGCTTAGGACCTATATATCAGTTAGCCTGACTCCTTCAGTATCATACCCATTGGGATAACTCGTCGTTCCGGTCAGGACGCACCCTCGGCTCAAGATCGATTAATATGGCTCGGGGAATATAGCGAGTATCGTCACTCTATATATATTGTCCTTTAGCAATGCTATACGTAGAAACTGCGGCACCCTTCGTCCAACAGAGCAAATACCTGGTAGAAAAACACGTCTTTGCGGTCGCCTCCCTCTGTAGCAAACTCCTCTAGATTTCCATCCTGGTTGATGCCGTGCTCCAGGCAGAGTTGCTGCCAGAACTGCGTCCCAACTGCAAGTAGCCCATGTTAGCAGCCACACAACCCCAAATATCAGAAGAGCTCAGCTTGAATAGCGCAGTATAAAGAGGCGTATCAAGTCCTATAGACACCAGTGCATCCTTCTATCGAGCTTGTATGCCGTCGTAGAGCGCCATTTGGGGAATCTGGAGAGGGGTCGAACGAAGGGCTTTTGACGGCCGAACGTACTGTTATTGCCACACTGGCCAGCCTGGATAGTGATTATTTCCCTGCAGAGACCAGAAACGTTAGTATATCATTCAAAATAGGACCGAAATCCATCGCCTGAAGAGCCTACCTGGGCATTGCTGTTGATTACATCGCTCTGCGGTTGTGGTTTTTTTTCGCTGGAGAAACGCGACGCGCCGGCGGTTTTAATCTGCGGGCAGCAACAACGTCGGCCCAAAGCAACAACCACGCCGTACGACAAGACTGTTCGAAGTAGATGGCTATTATTCAACTAATGACAGCATTTATTTCTATTTGACAGAGACTACTGACTTCTTCTAAGCGAATAGAATGCTGAATATGCGGTTTATTAGCTGGCTAGCAACTACCGGCCTTGCACTGCGCGAGCAAGACAGCAACGCCAGCAGCGGTTCCGTCGACTACAACAGCTCCCTGACCCTCACCGAAGCCCTCGAGAACAGCTTCTTCCATCCCGGCCATGGCTGCACATCCCATAGAAATCACCCGTAGTGACGGGCCTGCGCTGTCCTTCAGCCGTTCCGTCGCACTCTTGATGCGGGACCTGACCAGCTCTGCTGGAGCGCTGTGCAATTCGCCAGCCGTGAGCCCCGTTGTCTCGACACCCGCGAATATCGAATCAGGATCGCTTCCATTGGACTGTAGCATCTCCCTCGCTGCTGTGTCAAGCTCTTCCTTCCACTCGTCTGCCGTGGTGACGATTCCAAATTTGCCTGAAGTGTGCTGCTGCCCAGCGAGGCCCGTGCTGTTGGAGCCGGCGAAATATGCGCCCATCTCTATGCTCGCATCCATTATGCCGGTCACATACTGTCGTCGTCTTTGGAACGGTGTCTTCCCATCGCTGGATTCACGTTGGAGCTTCTCGTTGCGCTCGCCGATTGCTCTCCTCAGCATACCAACCAGTGGATGAGGAGAGTAGCAGGCTACCAAGAAGGCGTCATACTCCCCTACCAGCGCCCGGAGATGCGGGAAACAGTGCTCGGCAGACAGGGCTGATTGCCTCCCATTGTTGATACTCGGAATGCCTTCCAGGATATTCCCTTCTTTTGAGACAGTGGGCTCCGTGGGGGCTGTAAAATAGTCAAATCGAACCGCCGAGAGTTCCCCCGAGAGCTCATTTCCTCCACTATAGATTTCGGCAGCCGATTCACCCCTGAAATCTACCCCGTCGACTATCGGTTTGAGGGCATCGGTCATATGAGTCGATGTGTTTGGGTTGATTATGAGGAACCGGTACCGATACTTGTCTTGCTCCATTTTTCAACCCCTATGCAACAAAAAAAAAAAAAAAAAAGAATCCGTTTATCTAGACGAGAGAAACAATCTGATGGTTTGTCGACGGTCGAGACCCTGAAATATGTGCCTGTTCCATCGGATCGTGGCCTATCTCTGGCCAAAAAACTCCATAGATAACGTCCAAACCCACTGCCGAGCTGGCCAACTGAGTGGTTTCGGCCCACCTGGAGCCCGATAGAGAAATGCAACGCACGCGAGCAAAATAAACAGCTATCCATGGAACTAGTTACATTCGAATGTGGACGGGCTAACAACTAACTACTTAGATAAATTACGCACTCTGCTCTGGTTTGAACAGAGCTGCCTTCGTGTCATAGGTATATTTCAGGTCTAGATGCCAATAATTCGCCGTGGTAGCTTTTGCAACCATCCAAGCCTCGTCGAGCGCAGTAACAACTTCATCCGGAAGCGGGCCTTTCTCCAGGTCGTCCAGGTTATGCTCGAGCTGTTCATAGCTGCTGACGCCTATAATAACTCCGTCTTTGCCTTCTTTGATGTTCAGAGCAGAATGGTGCAGCATCCAGCGGAATGCAATCTCGACAAGACTCAGCTTGTGCTTTTCCGCCACCGGTTCGATAATCTTCAGTGCATCGAATGTGGCATCCTTGAAATATCTGCGTCGGTACAGCTCTCCGCCCGAATGGGTGTTGCTGTAGCGGCCGTCTGCCGGGACGTCTGCCGTTTTATACTTGCCTGACAGGATCCCGCCGGCTAGCGGGTTGTAGACAACAATGTCCATCCCATATCGCTTGCAGCAGGGTATTAGCTCAGCTTCAATGGACCGGGCTGCGTTGCAGGAAGCAAATAATTAGTTTTCACACCCCCTTGATAAGTCTGATCTTCAAGGTGAGCGAGCCACTTACTGATAGCATTATACATGCCCTGGTAGATTGTCGGCCGCACCCATCCGCGCTCGTTGCACATCGTAACTATCTCCGCAACCTCGAAAGCTGTGTAATTGCTCAATCCAAGCCGGACAAATTTCCCTTCCTTGTGCAGTTGATTGACTGCCTCCAGGGTTTCTGCAAATGGCACAGATCGGTCAGCAGCATGAAGATAGAAGATGTCAACGCAGTCCGTCTGCAGTTCCCTCAGGGACTCCTCGAGTTTGGCCCGGACCTTCTCCCCCTTGTGATCTCCAGGAGTCCGAGGATACCATTTCGTCGCCAGCGTGAGGCCGCGATCTTTCCAGCCTGCCTGGGCAGTGAAAGCTTCCTGTTTCCCGCCAACGTAGACCCGTGCAGTGTCGACTTCAAAGTGCCCTTTGCTCATGAAGAGATCGAGACATCTCTTGAACTCATCGAGGCTTGTTATCCGGGCCATAGCCTTCTCATCAGGGCCAAATGTCATGAGCCCCAGGATCACCCGGGGCACTTCCGGTACTACCAACATGGCTGTGGTTGGGTTGGCTGTTGTTCAGTAGGTGTTTAATTTGAACGGTCCTTTTGATAGAGGATGGATATCAAGGAAGGGCGGGGTGCTTTATATCCTTTGCCGCGGTTATATACTCGGCCTGAGTCCTGGTTTATTCGAAGTTCGCCGTTGCTCGTATAAATTACTAATTGTTATTATTTAGTTCTTTGGCTTTCGCAGAGGAAGGCTCCCTTGCTAAAGAATTGGTCGTAATGGCCTCTCAGTATCAGGACCTCGACCCGAGACCAAACAAACGCTCTCTGAATCTGTCTGCCCCAAATGGTGGTACCTTCTTGGGGGTGTAGTTGACTATAACTATTTGCGCAATATTGACGGTCGAACGGACTTGAAGCAGCTATCTGATATGTATGAGGGCGCTTTCGCAGCGATATAGCTGGAGTGACGTCATTCCCTCGCAGTCCATAACTACTCTAGACAGAGCCCCGGCCGGGAGATAGGAAGATAAAAAGCTGCTCATTGCCCGATAACTACTCCGACTTGTTCAAATAATGGAGTGTGAGTCTCACGTATCCATACTCTGTGCCAGTCAGTATCCTGCTTCCTAGTGGCGGGTGTAACATCTATGCGATGTCCCCTGGCCAAGTGCTCGGTTTCCCCTTATTGGATGCCATAGCTAGTCCCTGTGTGAGGGTACTCTCCACGGTCTCGGTGATATAGACCTATAGACACGTCTATATTTGCTGTCCTCTTTTGCCATTAAAAAAAAAAAAAAAAAAAACAAAAGAGCCCCTGACCGCTGGCCTGGTGATGAACAGTGCCTCCTGAGCAGCACCTTTCAACCATGCGGCCCACCACGCGGCCAACCAGGCACATCCAGCCAGCGACATGACAAGCCAACGGCCTCAACATGAACAAGAAGCAAACCAGACAAGACACTCTTGCTCAGATATCATGGAATTATCGAAGAAAATGCGCTTTCTTTGCTCTGTAATTGCGCTTGGAGACACGTAGACTTACTAAGCAAAAAGGGGGCGAAACTCCTTCAAATTTCCATATTTTCGTCATCGCCAACCGGCACAAAAAGGACACGGAAGAAGCTGAGAAACGACGGACAGAAGCAGAGAAGGGAGGACGCTCATGTGTCTCTGCAACTGAATATTGCCATACCAGCATCACGCGTGCTACGTTCCGCTTGCCTCCCATACGCCGGAGGCACACTGCAAGCAATTTGGCCCGTTGGCTGTTCTGCGCAACCATCCGATGTCACTGGTGCTTCACGACCGGACGTGAGCCGCAAGGCCAGCAGCCTATCAAGCGAAGAGAAGAGACAGACGGGGCGAAGCTGAGTGCCCAAGAGACAGATCTACAAAAAGAGAGTCGGCAGGAGATCTGTTTCCCTTTCGAAGGAGCCCGCATGGATGTCACCACAAAGCTTTAGCCACCCAGCTCATCATTCTCACACTCCACGGGACGAAGGCCAGTTCAACTGTTCTACTTCCGAACGGCGCAGCTCGCTTTCTCGACGTCGAGCGGCAGCAGCAGCAGAATCAAGCAATATCTCGTCCAGCACTGACATTCGGCTGCGGGAGTTGAAACCGGCGAATACGTCTACCACGCTCTTTTCCGCCGACGACGGTCATACCAAGTCATCTTATAATTCAGCAGAGGAGGATTCGGATGGAGACATGGCAATCGGACGCCCCAGCATGCAGCGTCCGGGCGAGAGCCGCTCCAAGGTGCCGCTCTTGAAGGGCGAAAGCCGTGGACGATCTGCGAGCGTCGGCCCGGCCAGCATGGAAGAAGGACGGTCGTCTCTGTCTCGAGCACGGCCAAGTTTTAGAAGCAAAAGTCCGGATTTTGGAGCAAAGAATGCCACAAGGAAGAAATATATCATTGCTGCCTTTGCATTGTTCATCAGTCTTATCAGCTTTACAGTGCAGACCCAGACTGCCGTTTATATCCAGCAGGAGTTGGGATGGAATAAGCCGTATTGCATGCTGTGAGTTGTCACCTTTTATCTTATTTTATTTTTTCTTATGTGCCTCCCTCCCTTAATCCCGATGGTTACACCTTTTACGTCTTCGTTCCCATTAGCTGTATAAGCCTCGAGGATGCTAATGGTTTGTCCGGCGATGATATAGTTACCTTACACATGGCTCGTGGATTTTCCTATGGCCGGTCCAGCTGCTTGTTCTTCGAATCCAAAAGAGACATCTCACATGGTCTGCATTCTGGCGTAAACATGTCTATATCCTACAGACAACGGCACAGATGGTCGAGACCCAGGAACTGCATCTCACCACCCGCCAGTCGAACAAATCTCCGATTCCTTACATGGTGAGGACGACGGTCTTCGTGGCCTTGGCTCTCACCATAGCAGGAGGATCCTGGTACGTTGCCGTTGATCTGACCACCAGCAGTGACCTGACTGCGATCTACAATTGTTCCGCCTTTTTTGCCTATGCATTCTCCATCCCACTACTCAACGACAAACTACGATTCGATAAAGTCTTCTCTGTCGGTGTTGCTATCGTTGGCGTCATTATTATTGCATATGGCCCCGGTGGTCCTCCGGAAGGTGCCCCTGCGGGAGACGCAGAGACCCTCAAAGCATCTAACAGAGCGTTGGGTAATATTATTATAGGCGTTGGCAGTGTTCTTTATGGGCTGTACGAGGTTTTGTTTAAACGGTTTGCTTGCCCGCCGGAAGGGACAAGCTCGGGTCGCGGCGTCATATTTGCAAATACTTTCGGGAGCATGATCGGTTTATTTACACTTCTCGTTCTTTGGATTCCTTTACCCATCTTCCATCTCCTTGGTTTGGAAACCTTCCAGCTGCCACGAGGAGAAACTGCGTGGCTTCTTATCATTTCTACCCTTTCAAATGCCAGTACGTATAATTCCCGCTTCTGCCATTATTCATCATGGATATACTAACTAAGTATCCTCCAGCTTTCTCGGGATCATTCTTAGTTCTTATCTCTCTTACCTCACCAGTCCTCTCGTCTGTTGCAGCACTTCTCACCATTTTCTTGGTTACCCTCGTTGATTGGAAATTCAACCACAAAGCACTCGGTTTCACATCTATCGTTGGCGGTATCTTGATCACCGTTGCCTTCCTGCTTTTAAGCTGGAGCACATATCGTGAACTAGACGAGGAACGAAAGAAGCGACTGGAAGACGAAGGCCCAGACTCCGAGTCTGACGAATGAATTACCAACTCATGATATGCCTCACCCTGAACCCATAGGGCGACATATGATTTAGGGCTCACCCTTATTCCCCCGTTTCCTGGCTTTTTCTTCGTTCCTTTTTCCACTTGACATATTATAGATTTCACTTAGTCTCTGGACTTTTTTCATTCACTTGTAAAAATAACTTTTGAAACATGTTTATATGGTTGGTTATTTGGCTCCTGAAGCTGGAAACCATGGGTGGAACTCTAATATATTTTCAGCTCCTTGTTTCTTCCATGCTGAATTGTGCCTGTAGACCGCTAACTACCGCCAGGACGGCAATGTTTACTCCATAACGTGTTTTCTTTTCTATGGCTGGCCTCCACAGAAGCTGAAGAAGCAATACAACGTACATACATTTGAATACGGTTGATGTTGTGATATCGGGGGATGTTTAAATCTGCACGGAAATACTAGTCACTGATCAGGCAAGCGAGGCTATACCTTAATTTGGTCATAAAGTACGTACTCCGGAGAGCTAGGTCTAGTCTTTGTATATGCTGGTTTATCTAGGGCCCAACTTCTCCAGGGCCCTCGGGCCCTGTTCCTCCCATTCCTGTTTTGAGATCCACATGTTGTCCTTGTCGGCGAGCTATAGGGTTGGTTAGTTTGGATTACTCTAGATAAATTCAATTGGCGGCGTCTACACTTACCAGATTTGCAAGTACTGCACCTCCAAGGAAGACCATATGTCGTCTTCGTGGGGGATCTTCGATTCGCGGTTTAAATTTCTGTTTAGGTGTTAGTAACGGGCGATCAACAAACCCGGGGGAAGAATATATGCAGTCTTACGTCTAGCCGCTCGGGGTCGCCATGTAGATTTCTGGTCAACCACAACTGCTTCAATTCCTTTTCTAATCGGGACGGTAGGCCAGGGTACATGCTACTACCGCCGCTAAGCACAATAGCCTTGTACAAGCTACTTCTCACATCCACGTCGGCAGCTTGTATGGTGTTAAATAATAGTTCGGCAATACCGGGTTGGTCAACATCGACAAGGTGTGGCTGGAACAGACACTCGGGAGCCTCGAAGCGTTCGCTTCCGACCCTTATAACTCGGCCATCTGGGAGAGTGTATGATTCTACCAGCACAGTAGTGTCTTCAGAGAGGCGCTTGTCCAGTTCCAAGTCGTACGAGACGTAGCAAAGTTTCTCTTTGATTTGGCGCACGGTTTCAAAGTCTGCTGTGCGGTTGAGGGCGTAGCCTCGACGGAGGAGAAGTGCAATAAGGTTACGGGTGACATCTCGACCAGCAACATCGAGACGACGGGTTAAGTGATTCAGCACTGTCGACTCGTAGACCGGAATAACGTGAGTTACGCCATCACCAGAATCCACAACGACACCACTGCTCAGTCCTAGTATCACGGTGTGTCAGCATTCGGCCATGACCGGAGCAGGAACTGTGTATGTGTATGGAAACGCACCTTGGGCATATAGCGCTAGGACAGCCTGGATGGCAACATATACACCGCCAAAGTTGTATCCTTCAAACATGGTCTCACACATCTTCTCTCGGTTTCTAAGGGGGTTCATTGGAGGTTCAGTTAAGAGGATCTTTCGGCCAGTGGGATCGATCTTCATCTTGTCATAAAACGTGAAGTTCCATAGATGTTGCATATCTTCCCAGTTCTTCACAATTCCGTTTTCCATCTAATCAAACCGGATGTTAGAAGTGGATCAGGCAGCAGCATTAATTACAGTCGAGGAGGGTGTTTATGCTCGTACAGGGTAGGAAATCTGAAGCATAGATCTGGCGGCAGCAGCCTCGTCTCCACACATAATATCCTTGACTACTATGTCACCAGCCTGTTCTTCTGTTCGCAAGATTGGACGCCCGACTATCGAGGGGAACTGGTGTTCCGGGAAGTTCTGAACGATGCGGGGAGATATACAATTAGCAACCGCTTTTCTCCCAGATCAATGGATGGGGTCTCGCGGGGGTTTCTACCTGCGCGGCATATCCGACTTTCAAGAAACCCGTTCCGCCGTCGAGGACTATAACGTGCCGTTGTTAGCAGCTGAAACTATACATCAATGCATGAGGAGGGGGTAGGTACCGATCGGAGGCTCCGCCATCTTGTGTAGAATATGAGGTGAGGCTAAGCGCTTCTTCCGGAGGCTTGCTGTCTCGTAGAGAGAGCCTCTAAACAGTGAATATCAATGCTGAGCTGCCCTCGCTGGGTAGTTTGTTCTCGTTGTTTGATCGTGTGGACGCCCGCGATGGTTGAACTCGAAGTTGTTGCGTAGTTCGTTGCGTTGTCGCCCGATCGGGTTTAGCGCGGTTTTTCTCTATATAGTGATAAAACTCGCAGAACTGCCATAGAAGGCGGACAACTACAAGACGGGGACTTATTACTCGAGATTATTTTTAGGTTGTGAGTATTGGACAAGGTCAAGGCTGATAGCAGGCTACAAGTATGCTTAATCGATATCTATCAACTCCAAAGCGACGCCATACCTTCGGTTATATCAATGTCTGACTATCACTGCTGTATTTACTCCGTAGACATGCTGAACTTCTCGGAAACCAAATGGTGAACCCCAACTCCCCCGCTGAAAGCATCTGAATGATATATATAAAAATGAGTCCGAAGTAGGTTACCGGAAAGAATATAAGAGTACAAAGGTCAACCGCTACTCCGGTTCTTGTGTTGTGAATTCGACTCGGGAACGATCCTGGTTGTGTCGACTAAATGAGGATATGTGGTTGCAAAAAGCGTCCCCAGAGACCAGTTATTCAGGTCGCGTAAGTGCCGTTCAAAGACCGGATTTATTATCAGCTCATCTGAGTCATTGGTGGCAAGGAGGGTGTCGGTGGGTTCATAAGGCCAGTTGAGACTGAGCCCCGTTGTGTAAGGGATAAACCAGTTGGAGAAGTCATAGTCCGCATACGAAGCAACCATTCGGTCCCGCATACGGGGCCAGGGTAAGTAATCAATCCAGGCCGCGTGGGGTGTAACTATTTGTGATGTCCGTGGTGTCATCCACTCGGGGAGACGGTCGTAATTCTCACGGGTTGGGTATATTTGCCACCTCATGAGGAGGAACATGACATACAGAACTGCAACCTGCTCTGGGAGGTTCGAGATATTTGGAAATTTGCTGAGAATATCGGTGAATACTTTTGAAAGAGGATGTGAATAGATTCCTTTGGCTGGGTTTAGCAAAGAAGAGACACTGGGATAAGGGGGCCCGACAAGCTGCTTGTTTGGAACACCTTCGGCTGCCTCTCGCTGGCGGGTACGAAGGAAATCAAGGAGAATGCCATCCAAGGGACAGGTAGGCTCGACATTTCGGATGGGTATCGAATATGGACACATGTTTGAATCCCCATATGAGGGAGGGTTCAGGCGGTTATTGTACGATAGGGGTCCATTAGCGGAAGAAGAACCAACACCAATACGGAAGTCGTTTATTTTGGGGACATTCTGCGTTGAATCCAATAGAAAATTCAACCCGAGCCTCTCGCCGTTTCCCGAAAGCTCTAAATTATGCGTAAGGTTACGCTTCTGATAGTCAAAGAGCTGGTTATGTGGCGGCCATGTGTTATCAGTATTGCGAGAGGCGGGAGCATTCTGCTGCCAGCTTTGCCGATGGCCGTGTGCCTGGCTGGAGGCCGACGGTGACGGGCTAACGCTTGTTGCTGGAGAGCTTGTATAGGCACCAGCGGCACCGTTTGTGGATTCGGCGCTCGCGGGGTTCCGTAGACGTCGGTCGGATGGCTCGCCCTGCGGTGCTTGCTGCTGAGAGCCTGGGTAGTCTGACTGCGGTGGCGGAGTTGGAGGTATATCTGCGTTGGCAACGGAATTGGGTCTATGGGCTCTCGTGGAAGGAATGTCATTGTTGTGAGGGCTCAAAGGCGGTATTGTCGAAGTGAGAGGTCCTGAATGATGATTGAGGATCGGCTGGAGGGTCGCCATGGCAGAGGCAAGTCTTCGCTTGATTTCATTGTTCTCTGCCTGTAGTATGTGTTTCTGCCGTAGGGCCTCTTGAAGATCCTGGTATGGTTGTAACGAGGTCAGTTCACGCACCCTCTGCTCCAGCAACTCGATCTGTGTCCGCGTTCGCTTTCGAATAGCCCGCTGTGCCTCTCGGTCGTTCGCCCGTTTCTTCGCGACCTGTTCCGCTGTGAGGTTAGCGACTCCTCGTGAGGAGGTGCTCGCTCGTTTCTTGCCAGGCATTGCAGGTTCTGCTGATGCTGCCGTTGGCGCTGGAATCGCCGTAGCACCACCCCCCGATCCAGCAGCCGAACCAGAACCGGGACCAGATGCAGATCCGGGGGAAGCTACGCATTCCTGCTTCACCGAGGGCGAGTCGCAGGCCGACACCGTCTCCGGGCTGGGTGACACTTGTCCAGCCATGGTGATTCTTTGATCCTTCGTCGTGACGTATGGCTGTCACTTGCGTTCATCCGCTCTTCCCCCACGGCCAACGAGAATGCATGTAACGATGGGTTAGATGCGTAACGCGCGACTGGGTCTCTCCCAGGAACCGCTCGGAGGAGGTCGTTAGTTATTTAATTGCGACTTCAGCGGGCTCTTTTTTCTTTTTGGCCTGATGGCAAGAATGTTCAGTTTCTCCAAGGCGAAGACGAAGAGACAAGGTCGCCCGAAGCTAAAATCCAGCAGCCCCCTGAAGGGTCTTGGGTTTCCTGCCAGTTCTATATCCACGATTCCGGGTTCCTTTTTCTTTTTTCCCCCCAAGCCAACACAGGACTCTGGAAATGCGAAGATAGATCCGGGAAGTCGGGCAGCGGCCTTCGTCCAGCCTTCTGGGGACAGGAGAGGCGCTTTAACTATCGTCGAGCCCCAGGGATGGAGCGGGATGTTCCCATGATTGGCCTTGTTAGAGCGCCACTGTCGACTTGGGGGGGGGGAACTCCTCTTCGTTCTCAGCTAGGGGCGAGGGATGGGAGTTTTAGCTGCATCTTGCGGGCTTCGACAGCAGATGACGACTGGAGCCGAATTTACTCCGACTAATATAGGCAGTCGAGATGTCGAATACAGAATGTTACATAGCTTAATATGCTAGCATGCGTCGATAACTAGTCTTGGTGAAGATGCTGTCCTGCTGGCTGTTAGTTACCGGTTGACCTTAGTCGACTTATCCTCATCCCAGGATCTTCTTGCCCGCCAGGTAAAGACGATATGCAGTTTTTTTTTTTTTTTTTTTTTTTTTTTTTCTTTTGGGCCTGGAAGGAAAGCCAGTTCGAGTCAAATTTCGATTGACTGGATCAGCACGGTGATGGCTGAGTTTGATTCCAGAGTTGTGTCGCGTCAGAAGCCTGAAGACTCGCCAAAGCCGAAAAAGGTCGAAGATAGACTCCGTATAAAAAAGGAACGAGCGTGATGCTACCCCCAAAGCAATAACAACACAAGCCATTCGGATAGGGACACCCCAGAAACGACGAATAAGGTCCCCAGATCCAGCCGTTGATCCCTATCTCTGGCTCAAGTGCTTAACTGTTGCAGGCGGCATGTCGACCTTATCCTGCATTGTTCGCACGCCGTGCACATATTATTATTGGCCAGCAAGACAACTCTTCAATGTGTCTTGGATGGCCACCCGTTCCCCGGTTTGTCGTTAGGACACGGCCATCAGGCTTCGTTATTCCATTTCGCAGCCCGGTCCAGAGTCCGGACTGTACAACCCAAAATTCGCTCTGCCGTCAGCCTCAAGAAGGGGGAGAAAAAAAAAAAATTATAAAACCACAAGCACTCGAGGAAGGAGGGGCTTGCTTCAGGTCTAGTGATGGCGCTAGAAAAGTGATACCGGATGCGTTGGCAGGGGGTGACTTTGCGATACATAGCTTGTAATTGTGCCAGTGCGTTCATAGAAGAAATTCGGGGATAGAAATATCCATCCCAAGCTCATCAAGCCAGGTGAGGAAGCTTTCGCCAGTTCCAGTAGAGATACCATTGGTCAAATCATTGCCAAACGGCTCAGGGTGTAACATTGGAACTCCCAAGTCGTAGGGCTTAGTGTTTTTCGCCGCGGTATCGGCGTCTCCTCCTGGAGTAGCACTGGCGGTTGTGGTTTGTGGGATCTCAGAGGGGACGATGAGTTCAGTGACTCCCTGCTGAGCTCCTATTCGTCGCTGGCAAGTACCAGGCTGGTAGTTGAGAGTATCGTCTAAAAGCTTATTGATAGCTTTACTAACCTCCACACAAGTGTTATGAGTGGCATTAACTGGCAGGTCAGTACATTCAAACCATGAAACTATCGTGCTAAGGTTGCGAACGACTTCTGACCGGGGTGCGCTAGATGATAAAGGGGTCTCGGTGACCGTGCATCGGTGCAGCTCAATTGCGAGGACACCCGCAGTTGGCAGAGCATAGAGTAGAAACTATTCGCAAGGGTCCTATATATTAATATCCCTCTTTACATTCTGTACAGCCGTGGGTAACCTGGATGATTAGATAAACTTACCACCCAAGCAAAGTCTTTCCAAACTTTGTTCCCTTTCTTCTCCCCCTGTTTGGTGAAGTCTATCACAGCAGAAACGGCTTGCATCGAGCTGTCAAGAAGATCCCTTATTGAGCCCTGCTTTTCCCGACAGCGTATGCGTTCAATCTGAAACATTGTATGTATGCACTCAAGGTAAATCACAAGGCTTACAATGCACGTAACCGAGTCGAGCGTTTCCCAGCAGTTGGTTCGATAGTGGAACCAACCGGGAACCCCATCCAACATCCGTTTGCACTCTTGGTACGTTTCCCTAAATAGTTACATGTTAAACCTATTATCTCTCTGGAAATAAACATAACGCTGCGCAGGCGGCTTACTGCAGGTCATGAGAGAAATTGGCCCCTTTTCGACCAAGGGACAGCCTCAATACTTTCTCCCGAAAAATTGAGGAGAAATAACGCATCCTGATGGCGGTTACCGGGCGTATTTTACCCTTTGAGGTTCCTTCAGAGCCCCAACCGTCGTGGGTAAGTTTCTGTAAAACCCTGTCAAGCTCATCGCCTTGAAGAAAGAGCTCGTCATCATCAATATCGAGAGGAAGGGATGCATCACAATAGTGGTAAGGAAGGCGTGGGGGCCGCCCCAAAAATGTGGCTATATTCTTATCTGTTCGATATGTCGCCGCAACCAATCTCTTTCGAACTTCCGAAAGGAAAAAGGGTACGTCTGAATCTGGGTTTTTGCGTCGATGAAGGCCCATCCCGTATATATCGGTGACCAAGTCACCTAGAACTGCGTATACATGGTGGCCTAACTGTTCAGTAAACGTTTCTCGGGTAAATAGGGAGGGGGGTGAGTATAAAGGGAATATATTTACTCGTCTCTCCCAGGACATCTGACGATAACACTGCATAAGTGTACTGTAGCCAAACCATTATGTCGTTGCAGTTGTCATAGCGTTTGCATAGTTGCGAACAGCTATTACATGCAGCAGCCATCTCCTTTGCGAATGCTTCTCTGTTGGGAACCTCGTCCTGAGGAGGGTAAGGTGTTGGCATAAGAAGGTGGTCCGAAATAGCGCTCAGACCAGCTAAGGAAAATATTAGTCCGACATACTCCCATCTTATGTTCTCTCCGGAGAACAGAGAACAAAAGCCCTCCAGCGATGGAGTACCGGTGACTTGCAGTGGACGAGCCGTGTTCTGAGTTATCTTCGCATACAGTTCACGCTGCCGTGACTTTTGAAGCCATCCACCAGCATCAAAGTAGGCCCTAGTGGCCCTTATAGGAGCAATAACGAGCTGCATTGGAATAATGGTGAGGTTGCATCTTTCGTAGAAAGAAATAATCAGCTTCTCGTATAGTTCGAAGGCCGAAAGTAGTCTAGCCAGATTGATTTCCGTATATGCTGCATCATAGCCCCATTGTCCTAGGTCTACTTGTGGCGAGAGGACAGAGCAGCTGGAGAATCCAGATGGAGTGTCCTGAAAGACAGAGAGAAAGCTGGTTGAGCCGAGGTAGGCATTCTGAATGGTGGTCCCGCCATCTGCTTTCTCCTCTGATGAAGCTGGGTATTTGATAAGGATATTCTCAACATCAGGACCACGCCGCCCTGAGACAAACGCTTTAACGACACTAGACGTTTGTGGCTTGGTGACTCGATTCCGGTCCTTAACCCGAGTCAAAGGGGCCTCATGGTAGTAGCACTAGCAATCTGGTTAATATTAAGGAGTAATCCATATAAAAAACACAGACATATTATGGAGTACCTTGTCAGATATCCCTTTCTTCACACACCGCTGACAGATGGGCATTACATGGTCACATCTGACTTTCGAGATTCGGCATGGCTCACACGACGTCGGCTTTCCATTCTTCCGGAACAAGTTGACGCGGGAGGTCAGGTCCGCCGCGTTCGTTGGGACAGCGGGTGAGGCTTCCATCTGTTCCGCCGTCTGTTCCTCCGTCTAAGCGGACTGCTAGCTATCTTGAGAGAGAGATGCGGAATTTCTCCTTCGCACCCTCGTTGGAATCCATCTACTTATACGGAGTAGGGATATCGCCCTTTTTTATGTTCATCGGCTGTCACCTAAAAAAAAAGAAACGCGGGCCGTATCACGTGTCTGAGATTACGTAATGAACGGTCTGGCTTGGCGTCCATCTTATCTAATCTAATCAATCTTGGCACTCTTCTTCCACCACAAACGACCACGAACAAGCAGCACTTTGACAACGTCTGAGCATGATGGACGTACACGGTATATCGATGTGATGTGGTATGTCTGTCCTCTACTGATTGCACTTCATGGTACATTCACCGCACCCTGTTGGTGGAGCACATAGCGATCAATATGCACACCGCGGAGACTTTTTCGGAGCGTTATGCAGCCCCTTGCATCCTGGTCTTTGATGATGTCAGACAATTCGAGGCACCTTGAGGGCATAAACGCCATAATGCCTAAGTTGTTCGACAGAAGCTGAGCAGGCCTTAACGTATTTAATAGTGTCGCGAATGTCTCATTACCCAGAAATATTGTTGTGTTGACACTGTTCAGCTTATGAGGAAAAGTTGGCTGGCAGTTTTGAGTGATTTTGAGCCTCTAAGGAGCAGGCACACAAGGTTGGAGCCGCACTTTATATGCTCAAAAGCTCCATAACCTAAGCCATCCGGTCGAGACTAAAACTATCAAGACAATTAAAAATAGTGCTCGGAGACAATCTGGAAATGTCTCCGAGGTCACTGATGGATGGTGAAAGGGATGAGTCTGGGGTATAAAAGGACCTTGGAACCTCGCTGTGTCCTGAACTTTTCTCAACACATCAGACATCCCTTAGCCGAATACCCCCATCACAAAGCATTCAATACCTGATATTCATCCTTTACCTACATTATCTTACTAATCAATCATGAGTGGGGGCTGTCACCATCACCATCACCATCATCACCATGGCCACGGACATGGCCTCAGCCATACCCAGGTCAATGGAGATTACTGGAGGTATGACCCAAATTTCCCCTCCAGCTAGGTACTACCAGGACACTAAGCAACCCTTAGCTCCGCTGCTTCGACTATTTTCGAGACCGAATGGGTCATTTCCTGTCAAAAGCAGATCCGCGAGCACCTGCAGGAGAACCTGCCCTGGTTTGATGCCCACCTCCCGACTGATGGTCAGTTGAAAGGTAAAATAATGGACTATGCGTGCGGTGAAGGATATATCTCACGGGTAAGCCACGGCTGCTCCTCAAGTAGTTACCTATTATCTCAACTGACCGACGCACAGTTCTTCACCTCTTATTTCTCCAAATGTATCGGCGTCGACGAAGCCTCGGGCATGGTTGACAAGTTCAACCAGACAGCTCGCCAGGAGAAACTGCCAGAGACTCAGATATACGCTGTCAAGGGTAATCTGACTGAAGCCGAAAGCACCCCATCCATTGCTGGAGAGGAATTCTTCAACTTCGACCTTATCATCATCGTCCATGCGCTGCATCACATCGATGACCCGCAGAAGCTGATCAACAGGTTCACCGAACGTCTTCGACCAGGTGGTATTGTTGTCGTTGCCGATTGGGAGAAGTCAGGAAAGGTCGTTCATCCCGCGGATATTAATCATCCTGCCGCGCACACGGTGTCTCATAGTGGGTTCACCGAGAAGGAGATGCATGAATTTTTCAAGAATGCAGGCTGCAAGGAGAGCGACTATACGGTTCTGAAAGAGGAGATGGCCGTTCCCGAGGCCTGGGGTGGGAAGAAGACTCTTTTCTTCGCGAAGGGAAGAAAGTGATTCCCTGTTCATGTCTTAGACTAGATGGTAGCTGTTTGTCTTGGTATCTTCTAGACAGCGCTCGAATATAGACCGGAATCAGTATTTGGATTTTTATAAACGGAAGAAAGGAGAGAGCCATCGATACAAGTCGGCGTTAACATGGTCATGTATGTAGCTGTAGAGGTTGGACGTATAGATATCTGCCCCAGTGACCTAATCATGAACCCACACGAGTCATGCAAAACCAATGAGAATAGGCAGGTCTAGAACTGATATCGCAATAATAATATAGTGAATTATAGAGAGTCTGCCAACTCCAAGATTCATGTTAGCGATAATTAGCCTGGATTCCAAATATGTTCAAGATAAATATAAAAATCGAAAAGTAGAGATCTAGACATTTATCCCCATATTTAAACGCTTGTCCGAAAATCAAGGTCGGGTATATCTCGATCTTTCAGAAGACGATGGGGGGTGTTTGAGGACCTTTGGCAGGTTTTGCCAAGGGGCAAAGTTCACCTTCAGAGGAAGCGAAGAAATGCAAGGCTCAATACAAGGCTTCGTACGGATGGGAGGATCACGTTAACTAGTAGCCTGCCTGGCATAAATAACTAATTAACTAGTTTATTGGACCAATTGTCGGGGTTTGAAAAGTCAACAAATAAGCTGCGTTTGGCGATTGGAGAATTAACACTGAGTAATATGACCCAGCTTCTCCATTTTGGCAGGACAAGGATGTAATCCTAGATAGATACCGGCCATTAATAGTCGGACAATAGAATCACTTAATGGAGATGTAGCAGGGGGTCATCATAAAAAAAAAGCAAAGACATCTTTCTATAGGACAAAAAGGAAGGTATCATCAAGGCTATAAGTGGCTAACGATCGTTCATTTAGTCGGACCGTGCCCAACTACCGCCAGGTGGGTGAGTTGAAAGGTTCCTCCCGGTCATATAACTAGCTTGTTGATATATATAGATAAAAAAAAAAAAAAAAAAGGCTGAAACAGCAGGCAAGGGTAGAGGCTCATTAACACGTGTAGAAATAATCAAAGAAGACTCGCTGTAGACGTAAACAGATGCTAGGGAGATGGGCCCCGAAAATATAAGTGGCATGGAAAGTGACAAGCAGATAGAAATGCATATTTTGCGGATTGTGCGGATTGTGCGATGAGGCGGTGCTCAAGGGGTTAAGGAGAGTACCGGTCTATCCAAGCATGTGGCCCATCTTCCCGATCTATGTTCATTGTGTTAGTGGCGCATTGGAACACAGAAGACAGGAATCAATCCATCAATTTTAGCTGACCTTGGTTCGAAGATATCCCTCGATCTCAACGCTTTTGATACCCTTGGCACCGCCTGTTTTCCACGCAAGCGGTACCATTGGCACTCTCTCTTGAACGACAACCTCCCTATTCGGCCCCTCGATCGCAGCCACTTTATCAGGGTTATTCGTCAATAGTCGTATACCGCCATTGGACGAGTCCTGTCCTAATCCCAAGTCTACTAGGATTGCAGTTGCGAGGCCATAACTGCGCGCATCTGCGGGGTGGCGAAGGAGTAAGTTGGCTTCGACTGTATCTGAACCGAGGTCTTGCAGATTGTATGCCTTGAGCTTCTCCCCGAGGCCAATCCCACGACCTTCCTGACGCAGGTAGACAATCACACCCCCGGGTCCCGAGACGGCTGTATCTTCACCGGATGCAGATGTAGCAGGTTCGGACATGAGGCGAGCAGCTTCATCTAGCTGCTCTCCACAATCACATCGAGCGGACCATGCTGTTTCACCCGTGTAGCATTCTGAGTGTATTCTGACCAGCGGAGCTTGTGAGGGGGTCTGTACGGGGGTGTTCTTTGGAGATTGTGCGTCTTTTGACGGAATAGCTTCGTCATACCTACTGCTCTGGCGTCCTGGCCGCAGTCTACCCACGTATGCGCCCCTGATCATGCGGTCCATCTCCGTCTCGCCTTCTCGCACTCTGTCTAAGCTCCGGCTGCGAATTGAGTTGCCGAACACAATAGCGAGATGTTCTTTATTATCGACATCGTTCTGGTACAGATGTAGAAACATCTCCGCGCCGGAGGTTGTGGGTATACGGGCACGCACAATGCATTCTACCTTTGGCAGACGTGGAAGTAGTCTGGGGGGCTTGGAAAGCGCGTGTTGGTCTTCTAAGCCGGCCCGTGGAGTTAGAATGGCAGGGTATGCATTGCTGGTACCGGGGCTGGTGCTGGTGACATCCGGAGTGGAGGTCGGAGTAGAGGTAGGGGATAGGGCGGGAGATATTATAGACGGCAGCAAGGCTGGAGTTGAGGCGGAATTGGGAGCGGCGTAGCCATTGGCATCAGCATTCCTGCTACCGGTGCTGCTGCTGCTGCCTCCCACGAATGTCGACGACGGTAAGGGTATAGCTGTGTCTTGTGTCAAGGGAAACTCGGTGACGCGAGGGTGGAAGGGCTGAGGGGCGATAAAGGGCGAGGCGTGGGCGGACGGCGAAGGCATCACGACGTCGGCTCATGGAAGATGCTGGCTGGCAAAGTGAAGAATCGAATGTTTTCCTGCGCTTCTCTCTCTCTCTTCTCTATCCCGTCTCGTCGTCCGCTCTTTATCCTTTTATAAAGACCGCCGCTGCGAGTTGGATGTTTCTCTCTCGCCCGCTCCTTTCGGGCGCAAAAAGCAAACCTCGGCAGCGGAAGGCTTAGTCATCAAAAAGATTTCGAGATTCCAAGGTATGCCAAGACATACCAAAAAGAGCTAAAAAAAAAGTTGTCGATATCAAAGCTTTGTCAAGGCTGACTGAAGGCGAAGAGAGAGAGAGAGCAGAATGAGCATGAGGAATGACTTTTTTTGTTTGGTAGATATAATACACGGAAGGATGTCCAGAAGTGGTAGATGATAAGTAAGGCATGTATGAGATCTGGGCCCAACACCTGCAGGGAAAGATATAATATAAAAGACAAAAAAGAGGAAGAAGCGGCCATGGCTCCTGCAACTCCAAATGGGACGAAGACCATAACTAAAGATAGAAAGGTAGGTAGAGAGATAGAGATGGAGGATTAAAGATAGTAGACGGAGAGACGAGGCGAAAAGGGGGAGGGGGTTCACTTGCTGGGGATGTCCAGGACGTAGCGGCGGTCGACTTCCATCTCCTTGTCGTCCTCCTCGCCCTCGAACTTGAGGCGGTAGACCTCTTTCTTCAGGCCCATGACTTCGGCCCGATAGAAGGTTGTGGTG
Organism: Trichophyton mentagrophytes; assembly: GCA_003664465.1. Taxonomy (NCBI): domain Eukaryota; kingdom Fungi; phylum Ascomycota; class Eurotiomycetes; order Onygenales; family Arthrodermataceae; genus Trichophyton; species Trichophyton mentagrophytes. Next base: position 62,808 of record QQSR01000054.1, on the reverse strand, counting down.
TCTGGATACCTGGCCAGGACCTGCTTGCCGATCTGGAACTGGGGGAGCGGAGAGCCAGCCTTGGGGATGTGGATCAGCGAGGCCGCCGTGGTCTTATAGATGGCGCCCTCCTCACCGTTCTCGATCGGTTCCGGATCTTGCACATCATACCTGTGTCGGTCAGTAGAGAGATCTAACTTTTTTTTTTTAAAAAAAAAGAGAGGCCAGAATTCCAGAGTGCCAAGCATACCGTCGTTTGTTCCCTTCACCAGTGATGTTCTTGATGATGCACTGGATGCCCTCGCCCTCGACGCCCTGCTGCTTCTTGTTGTGCTTGAAGACAACTTCTGCGCCGATGACAAGCTGGTCCGCCTTCTCAGACGGACGGCCTCCCTCGACGCCGTTGTCGAGTGACGCTGTGTCGCCGCGGTGGCTGCTAGACACGCTAGTGCTGCGTTGGGCACCGCCCTTGATCCGGTTCAGCTTGTCAGACGAGACGCCCGAAGATGAGGGCGCCGGGGACTCGGTCGAGGCCAAGTCGACGTCTCCCTTCCGCTTCCGAGACTTGTTCTGCGAGAGCGACCGGCTTTGGGGGTCTGCCGCTTCTGACGCCGAGCGGAGGGCTATCAGAATGCCCAGATTCTTGGTAACGTCCGCGGGCTCGTCCTGCAGGATGGCCCTCTCCTCCGCGCTCAGCTTCAGTTGCTGCCGGTGAAGGCTGTCCAGATGGTCTATCTCCGCCAGCGATGGTTCTATCTCGATATTAGCGGCCCGTAGCAAGTACTAAAAATAAGATAAAAAATAAAATAAAAATAAACCAGATAAATAGAAACAAACGTACTGTTGCCGTTTCTCGCAATCTTCTCGTTGAGGGCGGCAATCTGCAGGCCTATCGTCCGCTGCTTCTCGTTCTTCTCAGCGGCCTTTCGGATATCCTGACAGATCTTATTCCACATCTCGACCTCCTCGTCGGCCGCCAGCCCGTTCTCTCTCGTCGCAGGCCCGCGCGGACGGTTGCGAGACATGTTGACGACGACCTGCTTGTTGCGCTGCTGCTGAATATCCAATGCTTCCCAAGCGTGCGATATGTGGATGGTCAATGGCCGTCTGCGGGTACTTCTGACGTTGTAGCTGCCACTCGTAGTCTTATCATGCGACAAGCGCGATGTCGATGTCGATGTCGATGTCGATGCCGACGTCGACCTTATTGAGTCGTCTCCGTCGTAGTCGTCGTCGTCGTCGTTATCGTCGCTGTCGCTGTCGCTATCGTTCTCGCCGTCGTCTGTTGATGCTGCTGCGTCTGACGCTGAACCATGGATGCCATCAGCATCACCGGCCGTCCCGCGGGTCCGCTCGTCCTGCGCCACCAAATCGATGACGGTAGCTGGCCCGGTCGCTGTCTGCTGGCAGTCCTGGGTCTCCTCCGCTGGCTGCTGCGTCTGCTGCGTCTGCTGCGTCTGCTGCCGGAGCTCCTGGCTCTGCGGCGTCCACTTGGATGGCGGCCGGAGTCGCAGCCGGAGTCGCTGCTGTGGCGCTGCGCCCGCCGCCTGTGGCTGGAGTCCGCCCGCGCCTGGCTCCATCTGCTGGCTGGCTTAAACTGCTTGCCCCTCGGCGATGATGTAGCTTGTTGTTGACGGTTGTAGACAGTCAGACTTGTGCTTCTTCAGCGTCTTCCTCTTCTTCTTCGTTGATATTGCATCCCTCTGAGACGGTCTCGCTGCGCTGTAGACATGCAGGTCCCTCTCTTCCGTCTCCAGTGCGGTGAGCTCGTCCCTGTGTTGTTGTCGTTGCTGCTGCTGCTGCTGCGTGGGAAAGCACCTGCTAACTGTGTGTCTACAGGAGTCAACAGCTACGACTGGGGTAAGCATGCCCTGTTTTGCCCTGCTCGCCGTCTTTGCCCTGTTGCAGAGAGTCTCATGGGTACTTGGACGGCTCCAGGCATGGCCAATTGCTGATATCTCGAGTTGTTGACAGGCAAGGTTGGCTCTGAGTCCGCGGCGGCCAGGTATGCAGCTGCCACGCCCATAGATGGCTTCTCGGTGGAAGCAGACAAGCCATACGCTGAGGTAGACCCATTATCTCTATTATCATTATTGTTGTTGTTGCTATTCTTATTATTAACGACGATTCTGCTATAATGATACTGACAATGTGTGTAGCTGTGGATGGGAACACACCCTTCCCTGCCGTCCAAGGACTTCGAGACCCAGAGGACACTGCTCGACCTCGTACAGACGAACAAGGCCCTCATGTCGACAGAGATAGTCTCTCGATACGGTAGAAAGCTGCCCTTCCTCTTCAAGATTCTGTCCATCGGCAAGGCGCTCAGCATCCAGGCCCATCCGAACAAGAAGCTGGCTGAGTCTCTGCATGCCAAAGACTCGAAGAACTACCCAGGTATTGGTTAACAGGCTGCATCCAGGACCGTGGGAGTAGATACTCTACTAAAACATGATACAGATGACAACCACAAGCCAGAGATGACCATTGCGGTGACTCCCTTTGAGGGTCTCTGTGGCTTCCGTCCGCTCGCTGAGATCGTCCACTTCCTACGTGCTGTCGAGCCGCTGCGGGACCTGGTTGGCAACGAAGCAGCAGAGGCCTTCGAGAAGACCGTCAGCGGCCAGGAGACGACCCAGGATGAAGAGGCCACGCAGAAGAACAAGGCTGCCCTCAGAGAGGTCTTCACCAAGCTGATGCAGTCCTCGCCAGAGTCCATCACCAGCGCTACCCAGAAACTCGTCAGTGCTGCAGAGAGCTCGCCAGACAGCTTTGCTACTTCTTCTTCTTCCTCCTCCCCAGACACTAATCCGTCCAACCCATCCGAGCTCGCCCAGCTGGTCGTCCGGCTAAACGGCCAGTTCCCCAACGACATCGGCCTCTTCGTCCTCTTCTTCCTCAACTTCATCAAGCTCGAGCCCGGAGAGGCCATGTTCCTCAAGGCAGACGACATCCACGCCTACATCAGCGGAGACATCGTCGAGTGCATGGCTTCGTCAGATAACGTCGTCCGGGCTGGCTTCACACCCAAGTTCAAGGACGTGTCTACCCTGACTAGCATGCTCACTTACTCCTACGCACCCATCGAGGAGCAAAAGATGACCCCCACCGAGTACCCATATATGAAGATGAACACAACAGCCTACTCCAGTGGTTCGTCGGCCTCGCTGTACGACCCTCCGATCGAAGAGTTTAGCGTCGTCAAGACCGATCTCAAGTCTGCCGGTGCCAAAGCGACCTTTGAGCCCATCAACGGGCCCAGCATCATCATCTGCACCGCCGGCGAGGGCAAGATCAGCGTCGGTCCAGCCAAGAGCTTTGACATGAAGGAAGGCCATGTCTTTTTCGTCGGTGCTACGGCCGAGTGTGTCATCGAAAGCACCGTTGACGGCAAGGACTTGACCACCTTCAAAGCCTTTTGCGAGCTCGAAGATGGTCCCGTCAACGGTAACCTCTAGCCTGTGAACCACTGTGACTTTACTCTGCACACAGCATTGATTGCTTTTTGCCCTCTTCGATCATTCTCTACCGGCCTTTTCGATGCTGTTTTTCCGTTCTTTGACCGTCACGAAATATTCCCCATATTCCCTTTTATTTCGACAGCAAGTTGTTGTCCCAGCCATGAGAAAATGAATATAATTAACTGCTCATGATAAATATATTTTATATAACGACCAGCAAGCAACTCTTTCTCAACCCCTATGTAGAGAGATGGTATTCTAACTATCCTCTCTTCTCTATCCGTAGCTTATTTGAAGCTATAGCATCATTCACACTAGATTTACCTGAAGCTGCACATTAAATATTGATCTAGTTAGAACCAAACAAAACCCAAGGAATGTGAGTATTATAGCACATAAAGAACAATATCGAGATATAATAACAAGTTCTATCGGGATAGTGGTCGAAAAACTCTCAGAGTCGCAATGGAGGAGAGAAGAAGACGGATGATCCTATGTTCAGCGTTCTTTGCTTCCTCTGGTCAATTATATTATTATATTTAACTACTCCACATTCTCAACTAGCAACACTCTCTCAAAACCCCATATTAATATTTAATTTCTGCTGAGGCTCAACGAGTTAGTTACGGCATCTCCAAAGTCTACCTATGTCTAGGCGGCTGGGGGACATGTGAAGCTTCCTTTCGCCCTTGCGCCGAACCTCGGGAAACCCCTGAGCGTTTGAGCATGCGCAGAGAGGAGAGCCGTCTCAACCACGATCGCTGTACTTGGCAAAAATATTAATATTAGTTACCCCGTACTCTTGTCGCGATTCCGGGGGTGAAAATAATAAACAGTTCAATTGAAGTGCTTGGGCCTGTCTGCTTGATCAAATAATAATAACTACCATAACACCACCACCACCTTTGTCCCACACTGTCCAGCGATAATGGCGGCGGAGAAGGCCCTCGTCCCCGTCAACGCGCCTGTGAAGCTGACAGTACGAGAGAAGCTCGACTTGATACGGGCTGGTCTCGGCCTGCTTGCGACTGGCATCGCTGCGGCCGTCACTGGCCTGGTGCGCCAGCAGGATGCCGCCAGGACATACAGGACTCACATTCGCTTTGCGGTCATCCGGCGGTTCCTCTGGCGCATGTCCATAAGGCAGCTTCAGTAAGATAGTTACCTCGAACGGCTTGCATCTTCTGGATAGAGAGTTTACATAGGCTGACCCGTTATCCCGGCAGCTTCATCTATCCATCTACTGCGCAGAACTATGAGACGTTCTCGAAGCGTCGGCGCCTCAAGCCGGATACGGTGCAGCTTGAACATGGCGCTCAGGGGCACTGGGTGGGCAAGAAAGACGCAAAGAACGTCGTGGTCTACTTCCACGGTCAGTATACCAGCGCTCCTCCCTGACATGTATCTAGCGTACCTATCGTATATCATATATAACTGACAAGAGTATAGGCGGCGGATTTGCTCTCCCTGCATACCTGGCTTACTTCCAGCTGTACGCTGACATGCTCAAGAAGCTCAATGCGGCCGGCAAGGACGTCGCTTTCTTCTTCCTCTCATATACCCTTACGCCTGAAGGCGTTTATCCCACGCAGCTACGACAAGCCGTCGAAGCTCTTCGATATATCACTGTCGAGACAGGCCGGGAGCCTCAAAACATCTTTATTGGCGGTGACTCGGCCGGAGGAAACCTGACGCTGGGCGTGCTTTCGCATCTCTCTCACCCGCATGAAGCTATCAAGCCGCTGGAACTATCTAGTCCGCTTGGAGGCGCGTTCACCATGGCCCCCTGGGTTTCGATGGATAAAGATTATCCCTCGTACACCACCAATGCGAAGAGGGATTACCTCTCAATGAAGAGTGGAGAGTACTGGGGCAAGGCATACGTTGGGGACGGGAAGCTGGACAATTACATCCAGGCCAATCAGGCACCGGCGGAATGGTGGAAGGACGTCAAGACCCAGGCTCTGCTGGTGTTTCTTGGAGGAGATGATGTGCTCGTTGATGCAGTCAGTCAATTCGTTGATAAGATCAAGGTAAGGAGCTGCGGATACATTCCTCCCATCCATAATCTGTTGACTATACATGCTAATCTTCTGGTAATATAGTCTGCCGTTCCGAATCTCAAGTACGTGATTTGCGAAGGTGAGCCACATGTTGGTCCTATCTTCAATCGTATTATGGGTATTAAGAAGGAAACTGGAATGGGCAGCACATTGCGAGTTTGGCTCATGGAGAAGTTGCCGTAGCGGATAGACTAGATGAAGACGACAGTGATACCTTTAGATACCATGTGGTTTTGCTTTCATGTGATAGATTTTAATAATGTCTGGCGATTTTCAAAGGCGTTACCAATGTTACAAGAAAAGACGTAGATCTGGGGATGGTAGAATCGGGATAAACCGTAAAATTCATTATTATCGAAAAGGAGCAAACGCCAGGTTCTATTGTCGTGAAATCAAAGATAACTAGGCCTTGACAGGGTATTTTGCCGCAGCCGTGTCAAAGAGATCCGACTTTTCCTTCAAGTCGGTGAGGAATGCATGGTCAGGCTGGACCTTTCTCAGTCTCCTGCACATGTCTATTAGTATGGTACCGAAAGTGGGGAGTCTTGTAGCAGTATTTACTTACTCTATCAGGTCTTCTTTGTCCTTTCCAATGATTGCATTCAATACAATAGAGTTTGCGAGTACTTGAGGATCTTCGGGATACTTCTGGAGAGCAGACTGCAGTGCGGCTTCTGCCTCCGGTAGGCGGCCCAAGTGCAGTTCAGACACTGCTTGACCGACTATCGACAGCGCGGAAGTGGTGCTGGGGACGGAAGCGAGTTCTTCGTAGACGTAGAAAGCAGCCTGGTACTTCTCACCGCCCTGATTCAAGTCAAATATTAACCTTTTTGTATATTGTACTGCATTCCATGCGTATGAACGTACCACTCTCATGCCAACCCACGACTCCGCCAAGTTAACAAGCAATGAATCCTGTGCCCACCGTCGAGCTGCCTGGACTTCCTTCAGAGCGAGGTCGGATCTATTCTGCTGGAGGTGTATCTGGACAATCAAAGCGACACTATTGTAGCCGGACTATCAGCAATGCACTCATGCCGCAGGCAATGTACGGAGAACGTAGCACTCACGCCTCTAGGTTTCCTGAATGTTTCGATAGCAGAGCCAACGCCTCCGCGGTCTTGTCTTGTGCATGCAGAACCTGGCCAGCCAGCACCTGCACCGCCGCATTATCCTCGTGCTTAGCTGCCAGGTCCTCGGCCAGCTTCAGAGCTTCTTCCTCGCTTCCAGAGACATGTTGCGCCAATGCCGCAACAGCATCCAACTCGGGTGTATCTCTCTTGGCTCCCAGACTCTTTAGCACTTCTTTACTTTGTCCAAGAGCAATCTGTGCTCGCAGCTTAAGGACACGGGCGGCGAGGGTGTTTTCGGAGGAGAAAGAGGAGGTATCGAAGTCGACTACTTCCTGGTACTGCCCCTGGTAGAAGGCATTGTGGATGTTGAGGAGCTCTTGTTTTGAAGACGCAAAAGTTAGCCATGCCGCCACACTGCCATTGGGGGCCCGTACTCACCTCCTTCTGCTGAAAAGGGATCCATTATGCTGGTGTGGCGTGTGGTTGTGTAGAATATACAATATCCTGGGTCAACTTCTATATTACCATCGTCTATGTATCTCGCCCGTCGTCTCTTTGGGTGATAACGAAGTGCCACCTGCACCTTTTTGGTGCTGACTAAACAATGACTAAGTAACTAATTAATGACTAAGCGATGACTAAACTCCGGTCGCCGACTTAGACCAAACACGAAACAACTAACTTCAAAACATCAAGAGGCGATCCAGAATTCTACTGTTACAAACAAGTGACAGTGTTAGTTTAAAACATGCCATGGTTGCTTTCAAGGTCCTGGAATATCCCGTCCCACTGCGTATAATCTGTGGCAGTGTTGTATTCCCACACGTTTCCCCATAAGCCCCCAAGCGACCCAACTTCCATGTTTTGGAGACAGTTCCCATCCTGTGGATACCCTGGATACTCCATGGGCGCTGATTCTTTCGGCGGAACCATTGGATCGTTCCCTGCTTGACTGGCGACAGGCTTGGGCTCGAGGTTAATAATTGATAAGAAACCCCATTTTGCAGCAACCTCTTTGAGCTTCTTCAGGCCTCTCGCAGCAACAACACTACTCTGAGCCGCTGCCTCCAATGCGCGGCAGCACTCAAGGACTTCTTGAGCCCGTTCCTCTGATCTCGGCTCGTTCCTGTTGAAATGGTAGTCCATAGCTAGGACTGTTGTGGCCAGGAACAGCTGGTATGCAATGGCCCAGACCTTGGACGGACTTGGAGTAGAAGGGCCTACGCTATTTCTCATGCGCCGTTCGATCTCGAGCACCGCCCGAGCCGACTTGATACATGCCATACGGGAATATGCATAGCGGGGATCACGAGCCCCAAGAGCAAGATACGGCCTATGTAGACGGGTTATCCTTGTGCAGGCTCCAAACTGGGCCATCAGTCGCTGCCATTTCATATAGGGCCGTTGCTTGTCAAGTTCTTCTCGTTTCTTTTCCAATTCTTCAAAACCTTCGCCCTCAGTCTCGACCTGGAAAAAGTACGGTAGCCCCGCGAGGTATTTGTGAATTTTCTTGTCAAATGCAAGTATCTGATCGTACTCCAGTTCATGGATTCCTACACCTTCTCTGTTGGCAGTTTCCATGAAGTCCACAAAGAGCCTGACGAGTTTGCATCGAAGGATAAGATAGGTTACCTCCGTTGGCTCGGTCAGGGGCTTGTTCGGACATGCAGTTGGTGTTATTTCGTGATCATCCGCATTACTCGGTAGATCCACATGCATCTGATTAGGTTGCACTATATAAACACCCAACTGAGGTCCTGATATGAATGCATATACCCTAGATCACATCTTAGCTTCAGCATGATTTATATTTCTATGGGATGATTAACATCATACCAGTCCGTGGACGCAATGTGCCACCAGAGACGCCGTTTAATCTCCAGGTCCAACTTATCATATGGACCTTTCTGGCGCAATCTTTTGTTTTTCGCCGAGTCCAATTGATGTAGACCCAAAGCCTGGGCGGACATATACATGGCGCCCGAGAGGGCTCTGGCCGAACGGATAGCGCCTGTGTTGACAAGCAGACAAATCCCAATCAAAGTTCCAGTTTGGATGGACTCCACAGTAGGGTGTTCCAAGTGTTTGGCCTCTGCTAAAGCCTGGCCAGCCATCCCGATATACTCCTGATGAGATTTGTCTCGAGATGTGTCCGATGCACTGAAGGCCGAGGTTGATTGGGAGAAGAACTTGGCCAACGCAAATACGGCACAAATGAGAGCAAGAACTGGGAGACTCGGTGTATATCCCGCCCCCAATTGCTGGTAAGTCTCAAGGAGATAGCGTCTCAGCGTTGGCATATGCAGCAAGCAGTAAGCCCAACCAACATGCTCCTGATAATAATCAACAAGCTCGACTGCCCGTGAGTAGGGCGGCAAGAATGCCTGGAGCTGAGGACATGTTATGCCGCACAGTCCACTGGTGCCTGACCAAACCCCAGGGAACTGAGAGCTGTCTCTCTCTGGTTGCAAGAGACTGTTGATAATTCGAGACTGTTCATCAAACGTTATTATCTCTCCGAAAATCATTTTGATGGATGGAGAAAGGAAGACGGAAAGGAAAAAAAGTCAAGTACTTACGGCCATATTATCCTCATCTTCATCGGCTACTTCATGGCTAAGTTTGCTCCCGTCAACTCCGATAACTGCGGAATCGAAGCCGATTCCCTCTGCCTCGACCCTGGCATCGGCGATATCCTTTTCCTTAGCCGGTGCCTGGAGGGCGGGAGGGGCAGATGCACTGGAGCTCGATGCATCCTCCGTCTTTGATATCCCTTCCACAGGGATGCCAAGCCTCTCCTCGATCCTTTTAACTCGCTGTTCAAGGCTCCTACACGGGCGGGTGAGCACAGGTCCGACATAGCGTTTTAAGGTTTGATAGCTGCTAGCATAAAAGCAACGAGTGCACCAGCACTCCGGCTTTAGCAACATCTCCGACAGAGGGCACCATCTTACGTTATTTGAGCGGCCTGTCCGTCCACAGTGGACAAGGGACCGTCGTGTTTTGTCTCAACTTTCCGGACTAAAAGTAACGTTACCTCATTAGCTAGTCTATCTTCCTTGCAACACTGACTGTCATCATTATCCAGGCCTGCACAGCAGCACTAGAAGCCACAATATGCAACTCGGAAACTCCGCAGCGTCGAGCCCGGAGCCGTGAACCACTCACTATACGAAGGGACGCATTCTATGTTTCGCTGGCGGCAGTTTGCGCAGGGAAACTCTCTTGTGCACTTGAGCTTTTTGCTTCGACAGAATCGACACGAGACAGGCTCCTGTCGTCTCCAGACCTTCGGACTGTCCGACGTGGTATCTAGCGCGCGCTTCATGGCTGTCGTATTGACATTAGACCAAAAGCGGGGATTTGAGACCTAAACTCGGAGCATAGCCACTGCAAATTATCTCGATAAAGGTTTCTGCATGAATTCGCATGTCCTGGCCGTATTTTCAACTTCTTTTGTTGTTATCAGGCGAGTGGCTTCGAAAGGGGACCCTCGGAAGTTCCGCGGAGGATACGGGTTTTCCGACGCCACTCCGACCCAGCTAGCGCAGCGACAACATCCATTGGGCAAAGGGAGGCTGAAACAGCTGGCGAGGCCATTTTTTGAGGGGATATCCAAAGACAGGCTGCTGAGTGCGGAGCCCAGTCATGGGCCGTTTGGTTGTCTCGGGTTCTGGCGAAGGGGAGAGCCAACTTCCAGCTCGTCATCAAGCCGACATCGCTGGAAAACTTGGCCTTTCGTGGGATAGTCTACAATAATGCGAAATTGCAAGGGTGCATGCATCGTTATGATGCCTGATATCCGTAGCTGGCTTGTCTTGATGTCCACTTGCTACGGAGAAAGAGAGAAGCCGGTGCCAAATATCAAGGCTGTGAAAACAAGCATCCGCTTTCGTACTGCTACATGCTTATTATTATTATTATTACTATTATTTTCTTTTTCCCTGGCTTGGGTCTGGTTAACTGTTTCTACGGTACGGCTTACGGAACGGGTACTCCATATAATTTCTGGGAAGAACCTTGAGATACCATTCCTCGATAGCTATCAACACAGCAAGCTACATTGGCCGTATGCTCTCTGTTATGGATAGACGGCTACCGCAAAGTCAACCTCCTTGTTCCGGCCATAACATTTCCCGCATCATCTGCTGCTGTATGACAGTGGCAATGGCGCCTGGTGGACTAATATTCTAGCCACTGCAGCTACATGTGGTTTTGCTTTCCCTCTCCTTTATTTCCCTGTCCATGTTAGGCTACACACGCTAACCGGACGGTTAAAATATGCTATTATTAGCATATAAGGAGAGCTTGTGCTACACGACTTGTTGGCTCTGCCTACACACGGCACGGCAGTGAGAACCAGTTTAGGCCTATGCTCTATATTCTGTAGGGTTTGTTGAAAACTACGCTGTGTTACACTGGATTGAAGCTTGTTGCCGGCACTGAAATTGCCTTTCGGAGCCTTACCGGCCATCTACCTAATAGTATGAGAACTTCCGACTACCTGTCAGTTGGACGGCTGGTTTCTTGTCGGTCGTAACATGTCTGGCGGATAGAAAGTTGCAAAACGCCCCTGGCTCTTCAAGTTGGTCCAATATAGGGAACTACGAACACATTTCTATAAAAATATTGTAGTTAGGTGGCGCAAGTTTACAGTTAGAGGATCATGATTCATACCCTCTGCCGTATCAGCCTCGTACCTAACCGACTGACCAGATGACTACAAGCTGACTACAGATGATTTCCAATTTATATATCCAAGCACAAACATGCAGCTACCTAATATCACTTCAAATGTACCGAGCGCTAGCGCATGCAAACCCCGCCATCAAGAGATCAATACCCTGTCAACTCCGGGCTCTTGCTGAAAGAGAAGAAACTTGGATAAAACATACCTCAAAGACACAAATACCAACCAAGGTGACAGAGCTCCGGTGCTATTAGCCAACCTCAGCCTCCTCTCCTCGTCTGCAAAGGCTGCCAAAAAACATCGAGAAGCAATCGGTGATAGACGAATAGCTCTTGATGAAGTAACGCCGGTCGGGAGATTAGCTGGGCAAGATAGTAGAGCAAGCCGGTCAGGGGAAGGAATCGGATCGAGCTACGATGGAGTGGTAGAGACCGCCATCCCTATAAGACCCCAAGATGCGTTTCAGTTGTCGTCATCAGCGAAGGCAGTCAAAACCTCCAGACAGGGGAATATTAGTAGACGAGAGGCACTAGGCCACTTAGAGGGTCGTCACCAGGGCGAAGGGATCGATTTAGGAATCAGTACAGGTTCTTCAAGTTACGATGCAATTGTCTACACTGCCATCACTATAAAACCAACAGATGCTTTCTAACTGTCGTCATCAGCGAAGGCAGCGAAGAAATCACGACAGGAGCCAGTGAACCAACTCATGGACCAGGGAGCGGATGAGTAGTCGAGGATTCTTTTCCTAATTGTTGCTGCAGAGGAGACTGGTATATTGGAGAATTATATGTAAGGCAACTATGGCATGTCGAATTCAGTGCGAAGTTGTTTATCATAATCAGCTCTCTGCTGCAACTTATGGGCAATAAACGCGTGTGCATCCGTGGTGAAATATGGATAAGATATCCTGTAAAAGTTTGGGTCTGTAGCATGACATCGCTCAAATCGTGGCTGTATACGGTCGTAGAAAATAGAAAATATTCCAGTCGGGCTCTGGAGTGCCAAAGAATACCAGAAAGTCCCATTACTCCAGCCCTGATGCATAGTTTTAGAGAGATTGTCTGACCCACCGCATACCCGTTGTTCCTCTTCTTGTAGGACGGACATGAACTCCAGTCGCTGCGTATTATAAGCGTCGTCATCAATTTCATCGACGGCTTGACTGGTAAGCCATTCGGGCGGATGTAGCATTTCAATGGGTTTTGCACACGCCCACTCTAGGTCAATTACATACTTGATATTCCAGTCCTTATCGACCAGGATATTGCTTCTGTGAAGGTCATTGAGCATGTAAACGAACGGACCACGGGATAGTTGAGCCCTGAACAAGCGAGGGGCCACAGCCCTGAACATTGTTAGAGCAGACATTTGATCGATGCAATCTCGCTGATCGATGGCTCCGTTAGGCTGGTGTCGAAGCCGGTTGTCGTGAAGTGAGACTGCGCTGGCCAGATACGAATCAGCTGAGGAGAATGTGACGTCTCGAGGCATGGTAAGTGGAATGTTGCAGTTTTCCATGTCAGCAATTTCGAGGGTGAATGGTCGGTTGGACAGCTGGATATAGCCGTGGTCGTCTATTATGAACGAACCAATTCTAGGCAGTGGAACACGGGCCATGTCAAGAAGTATCCTTGACAAACCTCGATAAAGGTTGGTTCGAAGCCTGGCGTCACTGCGACGGTCCTCCCATGTGCGTGAGAGCATGGTACCATCAGCATCCTCGATGTAATCTATCAGTATATATCCGGTTCCTACTGCGTGAGCAAGAGACTGTGTGATTGATGTCCTACGAGGGACATATGTAGAAGGGAGCGGGTACGCAAGTAATCTTGAAACTAAACGGCGGATATATTCTATATATCGAGGTATAACGGGTAGGTTCTCGATAGCGGTGAACTATCGAAGAGTGTACAACAAGGATTAGAACCGACAGGGAATAGCAGTGGTAGAAATGAGGACATACGGTTTGACCGGTTGACAGTGCAAAGCCATGCAGCTTTGGGATTGGCACAGAGGGACAGTTCTCCTGCAACCAAGCATATGTCCCGGCCTCACACCGGATCTTCTCATCCGCATTGCCTGGCCTGAAAAGCTCGCCAACGCGATGGGGGAGAGGGAACCGGATGAGTGCCCGCCTACGCCCAGCAACGGTAACGGGAATACAAACGTTGAAGCTTCCCCAGTGCCAATCGTTGAAGTCGGAGGGCACGAAACATGCTTCTGGAGAGAGTCTAAGATGGTACGCAGCAGCTTGTTGTATCAGGCTCAGGTTGGACTGTAGGCGGGTGAAGAAGGTGACGGATCGCGGGTAGAACGACAAGGCGTGGAGGATGTCAGTCTCCTTCTTTGATGCAGAGGAGAATGTGATCTCCCTGCGCATCAGGCGGCGCTTCCTCGCCATCTCTCGCCTTTGAAAGTCGAGATAAAAAACAGATTCATAGATGGAAAGCAAGCTCCAAGGTACGTTCCTTGAGTTAGTTATGTAATAACGCTCACGTGATGGGCGAGACAACGCAGGATAGACTGGGGCTCAAGGATTGAAAGCGTCTGATTGGCTTATTTATACAATTAGCCCACGTGACGTGGGTATAATTGGTCCCACTCCGGGGTAACCTTAAAGTAACCTTATATAAGCCCGAAGTCAATTTCACTTCCTGACTTTGGATAGTAAAGTTGGATGCCTAACGAGGGCTTCCCACAGCCTATTATTAGAAGATAAGTCATTTGGAACCATGATGGCCTTCCACTACGCCGATGCTCTACACAAGCACAACTGGCTCGGTGGAGGCGGCGCTGCATATGTCTACCACGTCAGCCCAACGATCGCAGTGAAGACTGTCCGCCTCGACCTGAGCGATCGGGAAAAGGAGTCGTTCGAAGAGCACCAGTTGACCAAGGACATAGCGTTTTACAGGCTACTCAATGAGCGTCAAGACCGTTGCCCACATATAGTCGAATGTTTCCTGATACTCCCCGACCATCTATTTCTATCATTCTGCTCGAATGGGGCAATAGGAAGGCGATACTATGAGCGTCAAGAGCGAGAAAATGACCATCTCTTCGGTCGATTGCTAGGGGTGAAAGGATACGAAGATCTGGCCCTGGTGGCCCGATGGGTGCAGCAACTTACCTCTGCACTAGAGTACGTGGAAAAGATGGGCTACTGTCACAACGACCTGCGGCCAGGCAACTGTCTTCTGGATGCAAGGCTGAACCTGAAGCTGACTGACTTTGGCTGTGCGACCACTATCGGCCAGTACCTGGAGTGTACCGGAGCACCGTGGGCGGCGAGGCTATCTGGTGGTCCGCTGCAGGGCACCTTTGGGCTCTGCTCTGCCAGGACCGAGCAGTTTGCATTGGGATCGATGGTGTATTTCCTGGTGTATGGTCACGAGCCGCATGAGGAGAAGAATCTTGAGGGACCCGAGCTTATTCGACGATTTGATAAGATGGAACTGCCTGAGTTGAACCGTCATGAGGTCTTTGACGGGCTGATATGGGGGTGTTGGTATAATGTGTATCCTACCATGGCGCTGGCAGCGTATGACTTTAAGCGAAAGACCAAGGACATTATCATTGCGTCAGTGTCGGTCTTAGGGCGCAAGGAGGACGAACCCGAGGCCATGACTATTAATGACCGGACGAAGGAGACGAGGATTTGCGAGGGTCTGGTTCGCAAGGGGATACTGGGAGCAGAACTGGCGTTTCGCTTCCAGCCGCTGTGGTGGAGGTATCTACACGCCACGAGGAGCCGTTTCATCTCGCACTGGCGCTTCCTGATGGGTCTGCTAGGGAATATCCGGCGCTGGCTACCACTCTGACTGACCATGACACCTCGTAAATTATCAATATCATCTCCTTGTTCCAGCTTGTCATGTTGGTTGAAACAAGCTAAAAGAGCCGCATCTTTCACGTGACTTGTAGTTATCACGTGTCAAGGGAGGTTCCAAGAACCTTTTGGATCGCGAGAGGCGAAAAGAACCTTAGGGAGGAGGAAAGGAAGATAGAAAGATAGAGAGATAGTTGGTCGTCGGCCAGTCTAGTCCCCCCAAGATAGCTGGTTAGGTTAGGCTTGGGGATGGCGATGGCGACGATGGCAAAAAACTGCATTGCGAGAGGCCCTTGTTCCTTTTTCTCTAGCATGCACGCAAGCAAGCAAAAGACCCTACCCGAAGACGCTAACTCGTCAGTTAACACTAACAGATCACCTTACAGGTCATCTCGCAGGCCATCATCGAACCACGGACGACGAAAGGAAAGAATAGGGAGCCAAAAAAGAAAATCGTGGTGGCGACTGGAAGAAAAGGCCCGTTACACTAAACAAGGCCGAACCAGAGAAGCGAATTGGGTTGACTTATTCTTGTTGAGAAGAAGAAAAGGTTGCAAGTAAGTAGTATGTGGTGGTTATGCCATGCTTCGACCTGCCATGCCATGCCATGCCATGCCAATGCCATGCGACGTGATGGCCGATGCGAGAGACTGTTATTATTAGCAGCAATAGACTTCGATTTGCACGCCTTTTGACATCCTTTTGAGGGGGGAAGAAGGTGTCGCTCGTTGGAACTAAGTGTTAGTAGTGTGAGATGTTGGGGATGAGCGACGCGACGAGGGTTGTTGGATGGAGCTTGATGGACCCGGAGACTTGCTGCTGGAACCTGGAGATGATGGAGCTGGAGAAAATCTTAGCGGCGGTAGAAACTTGGGGGACGGCGATGGAGACAGTCTGGGGGAGCGAGGGAAGGGAAACGGGGGAGTCTTTTGTGGGGGATGCGAGATCGCATCTCAGCTCCATCTCAGCTCCATCGACAAGGACAAGGACAATCAGCGACTCCAGGGTGTTTTATCTCCATCTATATATCTTCATCTACGGAGTATACACTTATATCTGCTTCGACTGCTTCTCTCTGACTACAACGACGACTACGACGACTACAACCTCCCATCCGCCCTTCTGCCGCCCTGCGTCCTGCACATCCCCCGCGCCCCCGTCTCTCTCCCTCCGACTCTCTTTTTCAACACCAAACAAAAACTCCACCGGATACGAAGGCCTTACCTAATAACTAGTGTGACATGTGACTTTCCGACGTATCAAAAGTTGTTTCTTCGCTTCCCGCACGAGAACAAAAAATAAATTACGCCCTGACTGTGATATAACTCTTATTATGACGGCCATTATTACTATTAGGAGTCTTGCTTGGAAGACGGCTTGCAGCTCCACTGGCTACTGGCGATTAAACAACAAGGTTCGATGGAAGAAGCGAAGAAGGCGGAGAGAAGACGACGGTTGACGAGTAACTCGTCCTCGCTACCCAAGGCATGCATCGAAGAGCGAACAGTTACGTAACGGCCTTCCAGAAGCAAGCCAAGATCGGAGAGAACGAACTTACGGGAGAAAATAGCATGGCCTGTTAAGCATAATACAGGTCATGGTTGGCGAGGTTGAGTCGAGATGGGGTGGGTTGGGTGGTGGTAAGGGCAAGGGTTGAGGGTAAGGGTAAAGGGGTCCGGGGGGGATCCATGTTACAGGATGATAAGACTAGCGGAGGTAACCCCAGACTGACCACAGAGTCAAATCAGAACAAACCTGACTGACAGACTGACAGACTGACGGACTGACAGAAATACACACGCAAAAGAGAGGTGATGGCAACGGGTATCTCCGTTGATACAGTGGAAGCGTGGGATTATGCTCTACCTAGCCACATCACTAGCCTGAAGAGCGTCAGCTAAGTGAGTTCGCAGATAACTAGCCGGAGGTTTAGCTCGCCAGCAAGCACAGTTAGCTCGATAGGCTAAAGGCTAACCAGCCCATATTAAGTATTATTATTCTTGTCGCCCAGGCAGCGGGGACACGAAGCATAAGGGGGGGAAAGGGAAGACAAAATCGCTCATTTTTCTTGAACCCCGGACGAGCTAGCTAGCGGGCGAGTTCGTGAAAAGCTGCCTGATTTCCAGAATATTCCCTGTTCGGGCAATCTACGCCGGCCATGGAGGATGCAAGTGATAGGACGACGGCCGAGGATGGCCGGGGTGCGGCGTCACAAAGTACAGGACTGAGGGACGCGAAGAGGGCTAGCGTAACGAAGGGTTACGGTACTTTGACCCTTCCAGAAGGCGGTTTGATGCATGGGTGGACGGAGGGATGGGCGGGAAGCCGTGGTCGAGAGGAGAACCCCAAGCATGGCGAGGCGCATCAACCTCGAGCCTCTCCTGACCTTTTACTCTACTTGCAGTCCGCCCGTCAATGCTATCAGTTCCCCGCCGATATCCATCTTCCCTGGCCAGCAAGCCCCAAGGACAAGGGGTTTCGGTAGGAGAAATTAACCTGGATATCCGCCTGGTCGGTTGGTTGTCTTGCTTTTTGGTCGTCCTCCCTAGCTGGAACTTTGAGGACGGGAGATTATGCGCATCCCCTGGCGGTCGTTTTCTTCTTTGGTTCAAGTCCTTACTTAGTGGTGACAGTTTGAGGACCGCGGGTATTCCAAGTGGTGGTCACTCTGGTGGAGTGCGGCCTTGAGGCTCGCTTGACGACACCCTCTTTTCTCGCTTGGACTGACAGCGGAGAGAGGTGGACTGACACTGACACTGACGGGCGGTTGGGTTGGACAAGTCGCGGGATGCCTGCTCGATGCTTGCTTGCTTGCTTGGTCTGTCCTGGGGTGTCTGGATGGGTGGAAAGACCATCTCCATCCACCTAACTATAGTTACTTACTTATCTACATGACCTTGGCGCATCTTGGGTCGGCCCTTGGTCTTCTTTGGTCCTTGTGGCCTTGGGCCTTTCTCTCTCCTGTCAAGCTGCTGCTGCTGCTGCTGTCGGAGAGTTGCGGCGTAGCTGTTAGTCGGTGCAACCCGACCTCGATGCTACAGTCTCGATCACCAGCCAGCCAACCACTGCCTGCCTGCCTGCCGCCGACTGATCTTCGCCGTCGAACGCCCGTCCAGTTGAACAAAGCTCGCCCTTCGATGGCTTTGCGGTGGCGTCAGCTTATTTCGTCCCTCTTCTCTTTCGTGCTTGTCCCCGTCTTGCTGGCTGCCCATCCTTCATCTTGCTTCGTATCGTCAGCTGTCTTCCGCCGCCGCTGGTTGGCCGGTTTCCCCCTCTCTGGCCCTCCCAAGCAGGCGAAAAAGCAATTCCGGTACAGAGTTAATATGCATGTATCTTGACTTTTGGTTTCCCCACAAAGATGCCTGCTGGTTTAAAATTGGATGGAAGCGTAGGAGAAGGCAAAAAAAAGGGTGACCAAACAGCGCCCCCCCCTGGTCGACCTGACTCTGGATCCCTGGTTTGTCGAACGCCGGTTAGTTGGGAGAGCCAGAAACAGATCCAGCCCAGACGACGAAGAAGACGAAGAAGAAGAAGAAGAAGAAGAAGAAGCGGAAGAAGCAAAGAAAAAGGTCAAGTCCGGGGGTGGACCATACTAGGCATGGCTCGAAGAAGAAGCAAGGAGGAGGAGGAGGTCGATGTACAGTACTTGGACTTTGGTACGCCGCCGCTCGAAGGCTGATGATATAAATAAATATACGTCCAAGGAAGATATATAAACATATCAGTCTCACCTCGACGGTTGACTTTTTCTTCTTTTCCCTTCTTCTTCTCCTTCTCTTCCCTTTGCGACAGGTCTTGTACTTCTTCCTCTTCCCTTCTCCCTTCTCCCCTTGTCTCTCCCTTTCTTCGTCTCCCGTCTCTTGCTCGTCTCGGGGACATCTCGCGATACCACCCCGTCCATCTCCTCCCCGTCCCGTCGCATTCAATTCTCAATTCCATAGAGAAAAAAGGGACCAAAAAAGAACCAAGACCATGGACGAGAAGACAGATATGGCTCCGGCCTATGACCACGGCCCGCACAAGGCCGTCGACGTCAAGAACGCTGCCTACGGAGAGGCCGCTGACCTCTACGGCGACGCTGAGGCTGCCGAGCGATATGGCTATGTCGCCAGAGGGTATGCCATGATTGAATCTTTGCAAAAGGGAGCAGGACCAATGCTAACTGACCGGCGACAGGCTGAAGTCCCGACACATCCAGTTCATCGCTCTCGGTGGAACTATCGGTACTGGTCTCTTCCTGGGTATCGGACGAGCGCTCACCCAGGGCGGTCCGCTCTCGCTGCTGCTCGGCTACACCTTTGTCGGTCTCGCGATCTTCGCCATGGTAAGCCTGCCTGACCTTTTAATCGTGTGTAGAATGACAGGTTCTAACGATCTGTAGATGATGTCTCTCGGTGAGATGGCTACCTGGCTGCCGCTGCCCGGTGCCATCCCCCAGTTCTGCGCCAGATACGTCGACGACTCTGTTGGTTTCGCCGTCGGATGGAATGTAAGTCGCTCTCTCAATTGGCCTCCCTGGTGAAGCAAGTAAGCTAATGGAGAGCACAGTTGTGGTATCAATGCTCCATCACGCTCTGTGTCGAGATCTCAGCGGCCGCCGTCATCATCCAGTACTGGCCCGGCGCGCAGGACATCAACGTCGCTGCATGGATCGGCCTGGTCATCGCCATCATCGTCTTCCTCAACGTCTGGGCCGTCTCGGTCTACGGCGAGGCTGAGTTCATCTTCGCCAGTATCAAGATCGTCACCATCGTCGGCCTGCTGCTGCTCGCCCTCATCGTCGACCTCGGCGGCAGCCCTACCCGCGACCGCATCGGCTTCAGGTACTGGAAGAACCCAGGCGCCATGAACCAGTACTTCGGCACCGGCGACAAGGGGCGCTTCCTGGGCTTCTTCTCGACGCTCGTCAACGCTGCCTTTTCCTTCGGTGGTGTCGAAGCCGTCGCCTGCGCTGCCGGTGAGGCGGAGAACCCGCGCAAGAACATCCCCAAGGCCGTCAAGCGAGTCTTCTGGCGTATCCTCTTCTTCTACGTCCTCGGCGCCCTCTTCCTGGGTATGCTGGTGCCATATAACGACAAGAACCTGCTCACAGCGCAGAAGAACAACGACCCCGGTGCGGCTGCCTCTCCCTGGGTCATCGCCATCCGCCGTGCCTCCATCCCCGTCCTGCCGTCCATCATCAACGCCGTCATCCTCACCTCGGCCACCTCGTCTGGAAACGCCTTCTTGTACACCGGTAGCAGATATCTCTATGGCCTCGCCCAGAACCGCCAGGCGCCTCGCTTCCTCCTCCACTGCACCAAGCAGTAAGTTTTCATCTCTTCGTTTCTTTCTTGTTTGTGACTTTTTTTAGCTGACGGTATCTTCAGGGGCGTGCCAATCTATGCCGTCGGCGTCACTGCATCCATCTCCCTCCTGACCTTCATGGCTGCCACCACCGGCTCGGCCCAGGTCTTCATCTGGTTCCAGAACCTGACCACCGTCGCCTCGCTCTTCAACTGGGTCAGCGTCCTGGTCGCCTACATCCGCTTCCACGCCGCTCTCAAGGCCCAGGGCGTCGACCGCAACACCCTCCTCCTCAAGTCCCCCTTCCAGCCCTACCTCGCCTGGGTCGCCCTCATCTTCTTCTCCATCATCATCTTCTTCAACGGCTTCGATACCTTCAAGCCCTTCCGCTTCCAGTCCTTCTTCACCGCCTACATCGGCATCGCCCTCTACTTCGCCCTCCTCATCTTCTGGAAGGTCTTCAAGCGCACCCGCTGGGTCCCCTCGGCCGAAGCAGACATATTCACCGGAAAGGCCGCCATGGACGCCGTCGAGTGGCCAGAGCAGATCCCCCGAAACGTCTTTGAGAAGATATGGTTCTGGATCGCATAGTCTCTTCTCCTCTTCTGCAATATTTTTTGTTATATATCCTTTTCCTCCTCTTCTTTTTCTTCAGACGGACCCTAGATTGTGTCCTTTGCGTCTCTCTGTATTTGATACCTCTTCCCTCTCATCTTCCCTTCCATCCCCCTCTTCTCATGCATCTGATCTGATGATCCCTGCGAAGCTTCGAGTTAGCATGCTTCAATATACCCTTCCCACTCCGACCTCATCTTCCTACCTTCTCCTACCCTCACGATATACATCATGTACACTCACGCACGCAATCATAAGAATATCCGACACGCATAATGAAGTCAAACATGAACAGTTCAACTCTTCCTCCCACGCAGTAGAAATCAGTCAAGCGAAAGAGAAAAAAAGAAACGTAAAAACAAGCGAGCAAACACAGGAAAAGCCCGCAGTCTTATTATATGCACGATCACTCCTGGGCGAGAAATCAAATCTCGCATCCAACGCCGAACCAACTAACTAGTTATATGAGCAACTCTGCGCACAATTATTAACAGCCAGTCCTGCTTGCTCCGCCGTGGAACCATCGCACGCCCTTCATGCCTTGCTATCCGGCAGCCTCTCACCTTTCTCACTTCGTACTCCGTATCGTCTCCATCGAAGGCCACCGAAAAGTTCGACCATCTCCACTCGCGGGCCAATAGCACGCCCGGCATCCCAAACCTCAGCCGAACCAGCATTATAAATACATCTTAACTAAGTACTTGCGCCGTGTTCTTAACTCCGTTGGATGCTCCTGTCTGGCCTCTATTATTCATCCGTCTAGCTTATCTCCGGTCGACACTGTTCGTCGTCCAGTTCTTTTATCGACGGGTGGAAACAGTTTGATGAAGATCTGGTGCGGGCGATATACCAGGGGATTTTGCAGCTGCTGGCCCAATGTACCAAGGTTCCCTCAGCGCAAAAGGAAAGGAACTTGCCCTCTGGGACGCGTAGGAAGCTTTGAAGTATGCGTGGGCAGGGAGCCATGTCTCTCCAGTCTGTCGTTATTTCAGCTTCATGCACGAATGCCGCATGGCTGTCTTCTCGGGGTATCTTGACAGCAATGTTCTCATCAATCTCGTACACTAGCCCGGTAGCTCCGCCGCAGTAACAGCCGGTACGGTATCAACTTTGGAGGCTGCTTGAGTACATTCATCTCAAGATAGTTGGATACCCACGTCTTAGGACTTACTTCATGTTGTTGACTGAAGAAGGCTATTACGGTGTCTAGAAAATGAAGTTAAGAATTCACGAAACATCCGATACTGCTTGTCAGCAAGACATTCATACGGCATTGGGTAAAAAGATACTTTGTTGATTTCAACTAAATACATTCGTCTATTATACTTCATAAAATAACATAATAATATGAGACTGCCAATGCAAGCTCTGTTATATATCCTTGATGGTAGTAGTCGGATCCAAGGCATATATGTGCGTTCACTCCTATATCCAAAAAGTGGAATAACCCTTGCAGAATTTATCGCATCTTGCAACACAGCTTTCATGCCTGGCCCGCTGTATTTAAAACCTACTACTCTGGGACCCACTGCAGGACGTTTGCAAGTATATAAAAGCTCGGTCCCATATTGCTTGGGGGCCGGTCGGTCCACGATGATATCGTCAAACCTAATTAACTCCACACATGCACTGCCAGGTACCGTAGGGAGTTTATAGAGATCTAGGACGCACTTGCTCCGGCAGTCAGAACCAGCAATGGGCTGCCATAGCACGAAAAATTTGAAATTTGTCAGCAAGGGGAAGTTGTCTCTGAGCTCCTGTAAAACCGCAACCCACCCAACCCTATGCAAAGAATTGCAATTCAGTTCAAGAGTTCGGAGATGAGAGCGATAAGGTCGGAGAAAGGCAATAAAGTGTTCCGCTGTAGGCCAGTCAGTTCCGCAAAGAAAAATCTCCTCAAGAGGAGCATGCTCAAAGGTTTTTAGGCACAAAGACGGCAGGTTACATCCTCGTTCTTCTCCCAAAGTATCACATGTAAACCTCAATGTTCGTAAGTTGGTGGCAGCTCGGGCCACTTCAGTTATCCAGTTAATGTTGCATGATGCTAGAGAGAAATCGAGCGAGAGTCTTTGAAGATGGGACATGGCGAAAAGGAATCCTTGCTTCCGAAGGTCTTTGAGCTCCAGATAGTTTTCATATATCATCACTCCCCCCGCCCAGTCGAGCAAAAGGGATTTAAGCGGTAGGGCCGTCTCAGATATGATGTAGAGAAGGATTCTAAGGGCTTCACTGGGCTCAATTCGATTGAGGGCCTCGTCTACCGGAATTTCGCAATAATTGGAAATCTCAAATGACTGGCAGTTGACGAGGGCAACCAAAGCATCATGTATCCTTTGTACCGAAGGTTGAGGAACCTTGAGACAACCATTGGAATCCCGCTCCCATAATATATCGTGGCCTAGGCGCCGTGGAACATCACTTGATGGCAACCAATCAGGTACCACTCGAAGAGACCGGACACGATGGTTAAATCGTGGGTCTTGGGATATAGCCAAGAGGCTATCCAGGCCTGCATCCGAAAAGCCTGTATTTAGCTTTGTAAGGAGGGTGCCAAAGCAATGCTGGGTCCGTTCATAGCAGGCATTACACGTAAGTCGAAGGGAACACAGGTCCTCGGGTTCTAGGAAAGAAGCAATCGTTCCAATGAGTTCTGTTGGTAAAGCTAATAAACGGCTATACTGCCTGCCCTCGGGCGGTTCTTTCTCAGCAGACTCATTTTCGACTGGCACATCCTCAGCTGGCGGTTGATAGACTGGTCGACAAAGGGAAAAGAACCTGAATCTCTGGAACAGCCGTTTACACTTGGCCAGCCCTATTTCCCTTTAAATGGCCCGGGGAACTGAGCGGCAGCAATATATAAAAGGATTTCTTTCTGTTTGGAAGAAAAAAAAGTATTTGAGAGAGAACAGCAGATTTCTGTTCTTTCTGCCCTTTATCACGAGGAAGGGAGCAGCAGGGCTGTAACTACCCTTGCGGGTTATGACCGGGTTATGTTTGTCAGCACTGTGAATAAAAAGCGCAGCCTTCGTTAAACAGCAGTTGTAGGATGGCTTCGCCATTTTGTTGGCTCCTCATCCTTATAGCTAGCCATCCAGTGGTATATGGTGCCTATTGTTGGACATTTGACGTTGGATATTGGATGTTCGAGGCTGATTACGTCATCCACGCCTCAACTGGCTCCATGTGGGTCGGCCCGAAAGTGTAACCCAACTCTTAACTGATCTTGAAGTCTGATTGGCTAACTAACTAGTTAGTTAATTGAATAGCTACCAATATGCTACTATAGCTTGTAAGATCAAGTGTGGCACGGAGTTCCTCTCAGGAGTACGCTTTGTAATGCAGATTTATTGTACTGCATGTAGGAGAAATAAATGTGTCATCACTCGACATCTTTTCATATTTTATATCCTACATTGCATTTCACCCATACTTAGAAATTAATCATATCATATAACAGACTATGATACCCAGATATCTACAATAAAGAGATTGCAATGATGGACAAAAATTGTTTAGAAACTCAAGCACTCATAGCTATCTTCCTATCCCATATTGTCCTTCATCCATGAGATCCTTGCGATTATACTGAGTTAAGTAGATAATCTCACGATGTTTCTATAGTAATGGCATTGGTATCTTGGGGCATCTGGAGGTCCGAGGTAACAGCCATTCCAAGGACAAACCGACCAACAAGAACGGAGGAAATAAGGGGAAACAAAACCCCCCACCCCCGACACGCCCTACTCCCACTTCCACATCACGACCTGCCCTAAGCAAAACAACGAGCACTAGCCCACCAACGTCAACGTCAACATCTGCCATCGTGCGGCTCTGTGAGTCGATTTCAGACGCTGATGCAGTCAGAGGAAGCGGCGTCAAGGGTATAAGAAATAGCCCCGGTGTGACGACAAGGCTTCGGACAACTCCACTATCTGGTTGTACAGCCATAGTAGTTCTCGATGAATTAGGGATTATTCTCGGCCATATCGCCCAAGAAGGCATAGGAAACAACATATACACCTTGGAGTCAATACCACAAACCGGAAAGTATCTTAAGGACACCTTTGTGGATAAAGGGAGCTTAGTGTTTGACTATGGCGGTAAGACTCACGCAATAATCCACTATTCCATGGGGAAGGTTTCCTCCACAGGGAGCAGAATCGACATTGGGGTTAACTGCATAAAAAACTACCTTGTTTCCCTAGGTGTCCGGGAAGCAGACGTGCATTTCTCGCAATATACAGCGGGTGCTTCTGAACTCAGTCCTCGAAGCAAACTCGTGGTGGAAAGCGTCGATTACAAGAACGCCAGGAGAACCAACGTATATATTGCAAATGAAACCCCTGTTTGGCAAAGAGACTACACTGAGCCACTTGCGCCAGCACGGTTCAAATTTCAGCCAGGACCATCACTCCCTCGGCTCTCGCATAATGATCAGATGGTTTTTGAAAGTCATTGTGATTTCACCACAAGCGGGTAGCTTGTGCTGGGGGTGTTTGACCAGTTGGTTGGCGAGTTGAGCAGGAGGATGGTTACCTATTAACTATCCAAGAGCTTGCAGGTTTAAGTGATATCTCCTTTGTGCATTATTTTGGAATCTGTCAGTTTTCGTATTAGTTAGTCATCTCATCTCGCTACATCTCGCTTGGCTGTAGGCCTCGCACATTCGATAGAGCACAATATATCATCATTCTCCTGTCTGACAGGATTATTGTTAAGGCTGCAAAAATGGATGCTGATGTTTCTTCATGAGGCGATTCACCAATATTTTGGGTATCTCTGATGACGGGGTGTCTATAAGAATAATATTCTCGACCTGCATCCGGATAAACAATATAATGACAACTTTGGCTGAATCCAAGGGGGTTCGGCCCTCTTTGGACAACCTGGGTGACTAGTTAACTAGTTATATTTAATACTGTGGGCGGAGGGATGTTAACCATTTAAGAAAGTCGTTAATAAATATAATTAAATTCAGAGGTAAATTAAATGATGAACAAAAAAATTCCTTGACCTGATGTTTGGCTCTAAGAATAAAAAGGGGTATGCCCCAAGTTCCTTGAGTGTGGGAAGAGGTGCCTGATTTGTCAGCCGGATTTTAACTAGTTAGTGAGCGCGCGTTCTTCGGTTATTTGCGAGACAGCGACCACGTTAGCTTGTTACGTTGTAGCCCTTCTAAAAAATAGAGAGAAAAGAGATTATATTTAAAAGGGTTTCATGATTCAGATATGAGCTCAACAAGGACCATCTCTGAAGCCAAGCTCGGTTTTCTTCGTGACCAGATTCGCGTGCTTTCGGCGCCGCTCAGTCCGTCCCCTGACTGGCGCGAATACGGTCCTGCCGCTGAGGATGACATCGGCGACAAGGCCATCAGTGAGGCATTACAAAAATGTAAATAAGCTGCTGTTATATACCCTCTCACTTGCTTGTCCGCCCGCGCTTCTTTGCCTCCCATACATGTCTGTGAGCTCTTTGTTGACAGGATAAAAAAAATTGCAGTCAACACGCTGTTGAAACAGCATAACCGTGCCGTCTTCTCGACACAGGCAATACATCATGTCTCCCAGCAAATTGAGAGGCTTTACTGGAATTCTATTAGCCCAGAGTTCGGCCAAGAGGGCTCCCGACAGCCTGACATCGACAAGGGAGCTGATATGACGAATGCCAGGTATGCTGAAGATTGGACATCGTGGATGATGTACATGTGAGCTGATTCTGAACAAAGGAATATCTCCAAATTACCGGATGAGTGGCCCGAAGATGGGGTGGATGAGGAGGACAAATCTAGGTAAGGGGCCTACTTGAGCTGCAATATACATATATACCTGCAACGGATGACGCTTACGCAGGTGAACAGATATAAATCTCTTCGAGAGAGACTTGTCAAACTTGATGTAGAACGAAAGAAAAGGGAGGATAGACTGCTCCAGTATAAGCGCTTAAAGAGCCTGTTGGAACCGTTTGAAGATCCCTTGAATACCATCCAGCCTAATCTTGCCACAAGAGATGGCGAACTCCGGGCAGAGCTTGACCGTATGAGGATGTTGCTGGCCAAGGTAGCAAGCAAAGTTGGGAAAATTCAGAGTGACCCTCAAAACTCCGAGAAAGAAGAAGGAGAAGCTATTATGGACACAGACGACAAGCTAGCTAGGCTGCTGGATATGACCTGAGCTAATACTTGTCCCCTGTATCTGATTTAGCAGAGAAGACGGCAACCTAGGGGGGGATAAACCAGACTCCAGTGTTACAAGGCCTGGCAGTACATGATAAGTGGAACGAACAGAAACGTACCACACATACCCTCGCTGGACCCATCTGAAAACTGCAATCGAGATGCTGTTTACTATATAGATGGTAAATACCACCACCCCTTCCCCTCCACGAAGTCAATCGGAGGGAAGAACTTTCAAATACAGCAGAGAGCATGGGTTAGTGGTAATAGCCTGAGAGTTCATGAATAGATGCAGCTATTGTTCCAGGGGTTGCTGCTGCTCTAGTCCTCTTTATAGCCGGGTATTGAAAGATACATGTACAATAGAGTCAGCTAGAGATATCTATGACTACCTAACATAAAGACTTGCCTTCCTCCTATATATCCGCCTGATCTATCTTGTTCCAGGTTGATTTGTGATTAGGATGACCGCTTAGTCGTTTGTTGCTTCACTACAAAAGAAGACCAAAAGTGAACTCCTACAAATAAACAAGTTCCAACTTCAGCAAGTGAAAAATAACTGCAGTATCTACAACCATCTACTCTAGCAGTAGTGCTACAACCTGACTTTATCTGCTCCTAGTGTATATCTTCACCCTTATCCTCTTCCTTTACTTCTCTTCCTCTCTGATCTAGATATTCACGTGACTGTCACAATCACTTTTCGGAACGGAAGAAATCATGTCCCGGAACCTTCGCTCACCCTTTGATGAAGATACAGGTAAGAAAAGAAGAGAAGAAAACAAATCATCCTCAGCTTCAGCTCTAGCTCCAGCTCCAGCTCCAGCTGCATCCTGAACGCGATATCTGACTCGAAACCCGTCTTGTCAATCGTTTAGGATCTGAGTCTGACACGCCTATCTCGCCCGCCCTCATTCGCCAACGCCGCGCGAGCCGCCATCGTAGGAACAGGACCTCAGTTACCAACGAAGACCTGATCAGCTTCCGCGAGAAGATACTCGGTATCCCACGCTCAGAACAGCCTGCTATTCCCCGTCCTGAGCCCAAGGAAGAGGAAGAGGAATTTTCTGCTATCAACGCTGCTATTGCAGCTTTCAGCATGTCTGTTAACCAAGGCAGTCCAAGCATAGCTAATAATACCAACGCCAACAACACTTCCTCTGCCGCTGCTTCGTCTAGCTCTGCCAGTGGCGCGTCTACCTCAGGCTTGTTCACCAACCTGTTTGACTCGAACAACACCGCGAACGCGTCTGGTAACTCTGCAGGCATGTCTGCTCCTCGTCATAGCAACTCTGCCCCCCCTAGCCCCGCCATGATCAATGGTACTCCAGCCATGCCAGCGATGAATGCCTCCTTCCCAATGAACGCTGGACATCAGATGGATCTTAATCATCTCTATGCCATGGTGAATGAACTGAGCGAGGTTCTGAAGAACAACCGTGACTTAACTAGTGGCATTATCAAGAGTGCTGAAGATATTGCTGTATGCTCTCTTCTCCCCTCTAGATCAATCAAAATAGACGTTAACTTGAAATTATATAGCGTCGTGCTGCAGCTGAAGGAACCACACCAAACTTGCAAGAAGTCAATGGGGAAATCTCCGGTACGAGTTATAATACGTTGTTAACAAGTGCAGTAACAGCAACTAACACCTCGATAGCCACACGCATTGCCGAACTTGAGCGTGCCCTAGCCAGAGAAAAACGTCGCGTTGAGACACTCCGCCATGAGCAGGTTGAGAACATGAAGTTGATCGCCGAGTACGAGAACGCGGTTGGTACTATGGTCGAGCAGATACGCAACTATTGCTGCAACAACGAAGGCCACTTTCTCTCCCAGAAGCGCCGCTACAATGACCTCCTGCAAGCCGAACGAGATGCGCACCTGGCATCCCGCTTGGACCGTGACTACTGGCACGCGCAGACCATGAAGTGCGCCGAGATGATCCGAACCGCCTATCGTCTGCGGTGCGAGGAGGAAGAGCTACCTCTTCGCATCGTGGCTGGGCTGCAGAATGAAGTGCGTGCCTACCGCAACGCCCTGGGCATGGACCCAGAGAAGCCAGAGGAGGAGTGGGGATGGGAGATCCTTAAGGATGCTCCCCCAGGCGTCGAGTAGCCTGGGAGCTCGAATTGCTCTCCCCCTCCGGGTTCTTCCCTCTTCCTTTTTGTTTTTTCCTTTGTTACCCGGCAGTTTGGCCGGAGGCGTTAGGGGCACTATGAAGATACCCATGGGGCCACGATAGAGAAATCTTTTTTTTTTTTTTTTCCCGGGCATGGCGTTGGATTTCCTAGAGGGAGCTCTGATGATGAATCTGGTTTCATATTTCGCAACCTCCTAATGCTACTAATGATTGTTTATGCATTGATATTTATCATAGAGAAGAGGAGGAAAATTGATGGCTTCCTGCATTGGCTTAATAACTGATGGTCTTTGTTTCTTCGTATTCGTAGATGTATGCGTAGGTGGTAAATGTCTTCATAGACTGACGTTGATACGCAAAGCGCCACACATCATCAACCTCGGCAACATCCGAGCTCTATCCATCTTTACCAGCTTTCTCCGGCTATTCGCTCGCGAGGGAGATACATATTCCCTCTCTATAAAAGATACAGAGTGAACCGCTGGCCGGTGGCTCTTTAGCGCCAAACACGATGGAGAAACGACCGAGAGCCCTTCTCTTTGACGTTGGCGGCGTTTGCGTATGACTTGAGGCTATCCTCCTCCCAGTGCAAAGGGCTCAAAAGCGGCTAACAAGAGAACTGCAGGTTATATCCCCGTTCCAGGCAATTTTGGACTACGAAAAGGCCAACAAGATACCTATTGGGTGGATTAATTACAGTATACAGCATACCTCGCCTGACGGGGCATGGCACCGACTGGAGCGAGGCGAAGTTCCTCTGGACGCGGCCTGGTTCAAGTCTTTCAACAGCGATTTCCGCCATCCTCACCTATGGAAGAAGTTCATCGAGAAGTCATCCACTCGGTCTGCCAGAGAGGATGACAAGAAGAAGAAGATTCCTGACATGCCGAGCGTAGATGCAGAGTATCTCTTCTGGGAGATGATGCGAGTGGCCCAAAGCCCCGATCCATACATGTTTCCCGCACTACAGAGATTAAAGGACTCTGGGCTATTCATTATGGGTGCTCTATCAAATACCACCATCATACCCGATGAGACAAGCAAGCTTGACAAGACGTCTGAGCATGCAGGCGAGCAAGTGAAGCGATTCTTCGACTTTTTCATCTCAAGCGCGCACACGGGGTTGCGCAAACCGGACCCGAGAATCTACGAGCTTGCCTTACGGGAGATTAACGATGCTAGGAAGGCTAAGGGGATAGATGGAGGAGATATTCGGGCGGAAGAGGTGGTGTTTCTGGATGATATTGGCGTGAATCTGAAGTGGGCGAGGAAGGCTGGGATGGGCACGATCAAGGCCGATCTGGGGCGCACAAGAGAGGCAGTGAAGGAGCTGGAGAGACAAACGGGCTTGACTTTACTGGAGAGCAAGCCGATGATATAGAATATGGATTCATGATTAGTTGTTTTTATTGATATATGTTGATAGAAGCTGCTGGTGCAAGATCTATATATAGGACTGTAATATCTAGAAGGACAGCTCGACAGTCAGCAATCAGAAATATCCGAATGAGCATATCGGTAAAAGAGCAACCGAAGTTTGAATCCCATCCTAGCCGTAATAATGTCTAATGCTGGGTGTGTCAATGATAATAATTGATGCTTTACGGCGTCCTCGTCGTCGCCAACCCGACTCTTCTTTTGGCTGCTGCAAGTTTGCCGAAGAAAAACCCCACAAATAAATTTCTTCGCACACAAAAAAAGCGACTTGACGAACTTCCTGCAACCCACGCCAGCAACAGAAGACCAGCAGCACCAGCAGCAACGCCGTTGAGCAGCCGTCAAGATGGTAAGTGTCTGCTTCAGAGGTCCTTGACTCTCTTCTCGTCGTCGAGTCGCTGGAGTCCTGCAAGATGCTTCGGAGACGACCAGTCTGAAGCGCAAATTGCTGACTCGCGATGTTCTTTACAGCCTTTCACCAAGCTTGTCAAGAACCGCCCATACTTCAGGTAAGTCATTGACGCTCAAGATGATGGGCAGAAGGAGAAGAAAGTGTGAGAGAAGTGCTAACTGTCATTGTACAGTCGCTTCCAGACGAAGTTCAAGCGCCGTCGCCAGGGCAAGACCGACTACTACGCCCGCAAGCGTCTCATTACCCAGGCTAAGAACAAGTACAACTCGCCCAAGTACCGCCTGGTCGTCCGCTTCACCAACCGCGACATCATCACCCAGATCGTCACCGCTGAGATCTCCGGTGACAAGGTCCTTGCCTGCGCCTACTCCCACGAGCTCAAGCGCTATGGCATCAAGAACGGCCTTACTAACTGGTCTGCCGCCTATGCCACTGGTCTCCTGCTTGCCCGCCGCACCCTGAAGAAGCTCGGCCTGGACGAGGACTTCGCCGGTGTCGAGGAGCCAGATGGTGAGTTCACCCTGACCGAGGCCGCCGAGACCGACGAGGGCACCCGCCGCCCCTTCAAGGCCGTCCTCGACGTCGGTCTGCACCGTACCTCCACCGGTGCCCGCGTCTTCGCTGCCATGAAGGGTGCCTCTGACGGTGGCATCTTCGTTCCCCACTCCGAGAGCCGCTTCCCCGGCTACGACATCGAGAGCAAGGAGCTCGACACCGAGACTCTGCGCAAGTACATCTTCGGCGGCCACGTTGCCGAGTACATGGAGGGTCTTGCCGATGATGACGAGGAGCGCTACCAGGGCCAGTTCTGCAAGTACCTCGAGAACGACCTCGATGCCGGCGAGCTCGAGGAGATGTACACCAACGCCCACGCTGCCATCCGCGAGGACCCCTTCAAGAAGGACGAGGATGCCGGCCCCAAGAAGAGCAAGGAGGAGTGGAAGGCCGAGAGCTTGAAGTACAAGACCCCCAAGCTTTCCCGAGAGGAGAAGAGAGCCCGCGTCGAGGCAAAGATCCGCGAGCTCGCATAGACATCTTCTTCTTTTCCTTCACCATCACTCTTCATCCTGACCATCGTGTGTTAAGAAACCAAAATCAAAATACAAATGGGAAAATGCATCTGGTGTCGAGTGTATTTTAATCCTTTTTTTTTCATCTTTTTTTTTTTTTTTTTACGGTGTTTTGCTCTACTTCTTATGACCTGGCCGGCGGAATGGGAATAATGACATGATCTTCTTTACTATGACCAGCCATGGAATAAGACTGTATCTCACGTAGACTCTTCCTTCGCCTTCTTTTTACCTTTATATCTTCGTCTTCCTCAGCCGCCGAAACCGGCAAGTCACGCGATCTCCCGTACATTTCCCAAAGTGGATACTTTAACGACATCCTCGCAACGTCGACTTCGCGACTTCATCGTCACAACCAAGCAGGCAGAGAAGAAGAGGACGACCTGACAAGCCACGAACCCGAACACATCAATTCGAGCCGGCGCAATTAAGGACAGGGAAGATGCTGCTATAGCCTCCCCGGCACTCCGCTCGCCATCGCCATCCGGCCTCTCATTTTCCCCCACAAACGAACGCCAGGCCAGGTCACTAGTTTACTCCTGCTGGCCACAACAATACACACACCAGTCGAAAAGAAGAGACACATCCATCGCATCCTGTGGAGGGAAAAAGAAAGGAGAATGCAGCCCGGAGCGGACAAGACCCGTCTCCCACCGGCACAAGCGAAAGTCGATTAAACTTAGGCTAGCTAACTAACTGCCATGCCAGCAGAAGAAGAAACCTTTGCATCAGCCGCTTTGTAATCCTGGCCGTCGTTCTGGGTTCTGCGGGAAGAAAGCGAGATACATAAAACCAGCCCTGCTACGGGGTACACTTTTTTCCCACTCTTTCTCGCCGCCAGCAGGAGGACACAAGCGCAGCACAGTCACATATATACGCTCGCACAGCACTCCCGCCTTCACACTGGTATCGCTTGCTTGATGGCTCTGGACGCTGCAATCGGCTTGTTTCATTCACAATGACCTGCCATTCCCTCCCTCGCCCGTCCTTGGAAGATTCCCGCCGGAAACCGCTGTAAGAGAAATTCGCCGTATACACACACACACGACACTGACTACTCGCTCGTCTCTTGCTCGATTTCGCGACCCATCTCCGCCTTTCACTGCGCAATCCATCAATTTTCCGGGCAGGTTTCTTTCCTTTCTGTTTTTTTTATCGTCTTTGTCGCTGCGTCTTATTTTCTGCTTGTTCCCTGGAAAGGCGACCTACGATCGTGTACTCGGTAGACTTCGACAATATTCGCCTCCCGTTTATTCCAGCGCAAGCAGACGGACAAGTTGGCCGACTCTTTCGGGATTTGGGGGCTTTTACCACTCCACGCATCGTTGCAATCATTCGCTTCAATACACAATGGAAGGCGGTGCTGAAGCCGTAGATGTGAGCTGGCTCCATCATTCGCAGCGGGGTATGTTTATGATCATTTTCTAGTCGGGCCTTGGTGAGATGTAGTTATGTGATATGAGGTCATCTCTGACAGTGCTGTATAGCTGATACTGCCGGTCGATCCAAAAATACACCCTCCAGGCCTGCTCAGCAGAAGTCAAATGAGCAGCAATCTGGGGCCGACAGCACTACTTCTCAAAACGATGCGACTTCCAACACTACTAATGGACAAAATGGACAAGCGTCGCCTTCGGCTCCAAAGCCAAAGCCGGTGCCAACATCATCATTATCCAAACCATTGCCGCTACCCTCTGAGAGCGCGGAGAACGAGCCCTCGAAACAACAGTCGCTATCTCCACCAAGCCAAAATCAAAATCAGGTCCAAACCCAGGGTCAGGGCCAGGGCACTGGCCTGGAGTATACACCTGCCCCAAACATCACTACAAGCGCCGTCGCTCTTACGGGCACAACCCAAACTACGGTCACCAGCACAAACGCCAGTACCAGAGCAACACCGCCCAAGCCCGTACCTAGGCGAAACTCTTGGATTTCCACTCTAAGCTCCAAGTTCTCCTCTGGCTCTACACCTCCGTCTCAGAGCCACATGAGAGAGTCGCCGTCAAACAGCCGACAACAACAACCTTCCGACTCGATAAACCCCTTCGGTGCTGCCTACTCTCCAAAAGATGCTGATAAATCGGGAGAAGGTTCCAGCTCCTTTACAAGCGGCTCTCCAAGGAGCGGCCACCCCTCATTCTTCCACAACGCATTCCGAAAACTATCTTCATCGGGAGGAGCTAGCCTGGGCAAATTGTCCTCTAACTACGCCCCAAATGGCGGGGTGTGGCCAAGGCGAGTGATGAATGTTGATGCAGACCGGGATCGTTGTAAGATTCCGGAACTCAACCAAGCAAAACTGCGACGTGTGGCGTTTTGCGTGGATGTCGAGATTGCAGGGACTCAAAGGAGGTCTGAAGGTGACGAGGAACGCAGTACCAAGAAAAAACCCGACCCCAAGGCAGTGGAGGCCGAAGAAGGTACTGTGCTAAAACATGCAGCGGGACATGCACCTCTGCCGACGTCATCACCGCCTTCGGATGCCCCTGTAAGTAATGGTGCAGTGCAACCTCCAGACTCGCATCCAATCGATGACGAGAAATCCAAGCCACCACCGACGAAGAAGCAGGAGAAGAAAAAGCGCTCGGAAGAGGAACGCAAGGAGCGGAAGGAGAAGAAGAGAAGACAAGCCGAGGAAAATGGCTCGATTCCCTTGCAGGTCAACCTCGAAGGTGGAAGTAATAGTACTTCCAAAACAAACTCTGTCCGGCGGTCATCGCGCGGCCAGGATCAGCCCACAACAGATCCGCTACGGATATACCGGCGATGCTGCCAGCTTCGAGAGACAGGTGTACTGAAGAAGTTGGTCGAACAGATCTCCTCGCCATCTTCAATCTTGGCCGAGTCGCCCGGTACTGTTGCCGTCCTGGACTTGACTGGCTTCCCCATGACTTTGACCGATATCATTACCTTCAGTGACTGGCTTTCCATCGTCCCAGTACGGAAACTGATATTACAGGACTGTGGTCTGTCTGATGAAGCAGTCAGGGTCATTCTCGGCGGTCTACTAGCTACCAAGACCATAGAGGCTGCCAGACAAGCCCGGCAGTTGAAACACAGGAATGTCGGGTCTGAATTGGCAAAGGAAATTCGATACGGAGCTATAGAGAAATTGTCATTAAAAGGGAACTCGAAAATCGGCCCCGAGGGATGGCGACATATCAGTCTTTTCATACACATGTCCCGCTCACTCAAGGGTATTGACTTGTCTGGCATACCCTTGCCCCGTCCCACACCCCCTACCAATGGTCCAACGTCACCCATCAGTAGGCCTTCTAAGCCCGTACCTGATATCGGTACCATATTCGCAAATGCCCTTGCACAGCGCTTTGGAGGTGAGCGGCTTGAAGAACTCGTTCTTAGCGAATGCTCTCCATCGACCGAAGATGTACAGAAAATAAGTGATGCAGCCAGATCCATGGGACTACGGCGACTAGGCCTAGCTAATAACGACCTCACCAAGGAGGGACTCGAATATGTTATCAACTACTTCCAGGGTGGTAAATGTGAGGGTCTTGATCTAGGTGGCAACGAGCTAGAAGCTCATATTGGTATTTTCTCATCTGCGCTTGACAAGACTTTCCCTCTAAGTGCCTTGAGCTTAGCAGATTGCTCCTTGACGCCTAAAACTCTCTGCTCACTCATGCAGGGACTGACCCTATTACCCAACTTCCGCTTTATCGATCTATCGCATAACAAAGACCTGTTCATCACACAGCCTGACTCTTTGGGGATTTTACGAAGATATCTCCCGCAGATGAAGGAGCTAAGACGAATACATCTTGCGGACGTCTGTCTTAGTTCAGAGCATGCTATTGCGCTCGCCGAGATCTTACCAGACTGCCCTAAACTTTGCCATATCAATATCCTTGAGAACCCAGCTATCCAGGACCTGGCGTCTGCAAGCACCCCTGAAGCTCAGGAGGAGGCTTGTGCACTCTATGCGTCGTTTATGTCGGCAGCGCGCATATCTCGGAACATTATCGCCGTTGATATCGATGTTCCTACTCCCGAGAATAACGAGGTTGTCAAGGCACTTGCGTCTCAGATTGTGGCTTATTCCCTACGCAACCTCCAATATGGAGAGTTGAAGGAGGAACTATCCTCGTCGGCCGATACCCAGGCTGCTGTCAAAGATGTTCCTGTTCCCGATATCCTAGAACATCTCGTTGGCCACGCCGACGACGCAAACGGGGACATTGATGACTCCAAAGTTACTTCAGACTATGACTATGTCATTGGTGGTACTGGAGTTGTCAAGGCGCTAGGAATCTGTCTGGGTAATTCCGATTACACCGCTGTCGAAGATGTTCTGGGCGACCAGTCTCCAACTGCTAGTGGCACTTCTACACCATACCGTCGCCTTAGTCATGTTCGCGTGACCAAGAAACCTCGTGATATGTCAAGAGATCTACTCAACTCTGCGAGGAAGATTCGGCTTCGGCTGCGGCCTGCTTTGGTCCGTGAGGACCGGGCAGGTAATGATCTAAACTACCGTATGCATTTTATTCTTTTGCCCGCATTTGACAACAATGAAGGAATGTAACTAACCTACCGTAAATAGGCCGACTCCACTTCCTTGACATGACACTTCAACGAATGATTCAACGTTTTGAGGATGAGTTCCCGGATACCCGCATACCCGATGAGAACTCCACAGCCCGCTCAAGCGATGGTTCTCTTAATCTATCTAACGTTAATGATTCTACTATCCTCGAACCGGTTGGTTCATCCGCCAACGGCAATACAACGGCTGAAGCAGAGGGTGAAGATGAGGATGTAGATCGATACGCCGTTCGTCTCTCCCGGACTAGTTCGAATACATCTCTCCACTCCCGCGCACTTACCTCTGAAGAAGGGAAAGTCCACCGTCTCAGTCACCATTTCAGCCATTCGCTACTCGGTCGCCCAGACAATGACAAGAGCAAGGACGCAGACCAGGAGTCTTCGGAGAAACCAATCTCCCAGTCTCCTCCAGATGCGGTGCAAGTTCAAGCTCTCCGCGAGAAACTTGAACGTCTTCGTTCTATTCAGGGCGAGGACACCGATACAAACGTCCACCGTGAAGACGACCCATCCTCCTCATCCCGCCCCATACTCCAGGACGGCGCTTCCAACCTGGAAGAATTGCTTGCCCTACAGAAACAAGACCCCGAGGCCTTCGCAGAACTTAAGGAAAGCCATATCGTGGCACTTATTAACGCAGGCCTAAGAAATCCGGATGATGCATGAATACCTATTCATTTTACATTTTGAATTCGCTCTTCCTCATTGACGATTACGCGGAACTGCAAAGTTGCTTCCATGATGTTTGTTTCTTTTTCCTTGGTCTTTCAGCACATAAGTATACATCTTGACTCTGGCGCTGCCAAAACTATACCTTCTGTACCCATTTTGACTACTCTCCTACTCGTCGTTCAATATCCCCTTCTAGCGAATCTATTTTAATATATCCTCTCCTTTCCTCTACTCTTTACCAAGTGTCTGCAGCAAGCATTCCTTATTGACGATTTTCCATTTATACCTTCGATGTATTTACCATATCTTACCACACATGGTTTTTTTTGGTTTAGCGAGGACGTGGATGTTTTTTCCCACAGGCGCATACATGCATGCAACAACTGGATTGTGGACATCTTTTTCTTGCATATTATTCTTTCATATTGCACTTCCGATAGGATAGCTCGGCCTCACTATGCAGTCAGCAGTCCAAACTCAAACAGTTTGTTTTTCTGTCTGTAGTTATGGTGGTTGCTTTTTGTCTGGACAAGGTGGTTACTTAACAAATTCTTGTGAGGCGGTTGAGCTGAACGTGGTATTGAAGGACATACGTTCAAGGGAAGCCTGATAGTACTCATTATATACACTAATATCTACAAACGAACTTGACTCTTTTGTCTCGTCTTTATCTTCAATCTTGACTCTCGCTCGTCTCTCCATCTTCCTTTCCTCCCTTTTTGCGCGGATTTTTCGGTGTTAATCACATGTCAGCGCGGCCCGGGCGCATCCCGGTCATGTGACTTCGGCTTTGCCAACCGCGATGATTTCAACGAGGCCGAAGCCGACGAAAGAGACGAAGATGAAAACAAGACGACCTGGGAGTTTTTGGACGCTGGGAGTTGAGCATACGTGGAGCTAGATGTGTAGGGACAGCAGGATGCCAGATATATGCTTGATCTCCAGCTCACATAGAACGTATCTCCTTGCTAAGGCGGTTGCTTCGGCAAGCCGCTAATACCCCAGATTGCGGCAACATCACCACTAACTACTCCCACCACCATGGCGGTCCTCTCCCACCCGGCAGGACACGGACTAGAACGGTCAATCAAAGATTTTGTATCTCTTCTCACAAAGAAATACGTCAAACACCGCACCGGCATATCTCGCGCAGTTTACCTAACGCTTTTCCTCGCCCTCGCCAAACGAATACACAATGCCATTGCCGAGCAAAGGTCTGCCTCTGAAATTCAGGCTAGAAATAGAGCTGGCACTCGAAAGTTGAATGGGGACGATGGCACAGGTGCAGGAGGCGATGGCAGTAGCCCGGCTCGGAAAAGAGTTGGTCTGAATCGAGAGTTTCTGCGGAATTTACTGCGGCTGTTGAAGATCGTGATACCGGGCTGGAAGAGCAAGGAGCTCCGGCTACTGATAAGCCATTCGGTATTCCTTGTTTTGAGGACGTTGTTAAGTTTATATGTTGCGGAGCTGGATGGAAAACTCGTCAGCAGCTTGGTTAGGGGCAAAGGCAGGGAGTTCCTCCTATCTCTGGCCTGGTGGATGACTGTAGCGGTCCCGGCCACATTTACCAATTCAATGGTAAGTATATTGCTTTTAAAATGGACTTTGGTTTGCATTTATGAACTTGAACTTGGCTGTTCCTTTGCTAACCTGCTTGTGACGATAGCTTTCGTACCACCAATGCCAGCTGGCCCTTCAGTACCGGAAACGCCTGACTGAGTACATTCATAACCAATACTTGTCAAACATGAACTTTTATGCGCTATCCGCGCTGGATGACCGGATCAAGAACCCAGACCAGCTTATCACTGTGGACATATCGCGGTTCTCCAACAGCTTGGCAGAGTTATACTCTAATCTTGCCAAACCGATTCTCGATATGGCTATTTACAATTACTCTCTCTCCAAAAATGTGGGTGGCGAGGGTCTTTTTATCATGGCACTTTTGGTGCAGCTCTCCGCTAATGCCATGAGAGCCCTTACCCCACCGTTTGGTAAATACGTGGCCGAGGAAGCTAAGCTAGAGGGAGAATTCCGCTTCCAGCATACGAGATTAATTGATTATAGCGAAGAGGTCGCGCTATACCATGGCCATGAATCAGAGAGAGATACTCTAGACAAGGGGTATTTCACCCTTATCAAACATGTCAACCGAATCTTGCGAAGGAGACTCTACCATGGCTTCATGGAAGACTTCGTTATTAAATATTTCTGGGGCGCTTTGGGTTTGATACTATGCAGTGTGCCCGTCTTCTTCAAAATCCCTAGCCAAATAACCTCAACCATGGGCGATAGGACTGAGAGCTTCGTGACCAACCGGAGGATACTGCTCTCCTCGTCTGATGCCTTTGGAAGAGTGATGTTCTCATACAAGGAGATTTCCCAGCTTGCCGGGCATACTTCTCGCGTGGCTTCTCTCTTAGAGGTAATGGATGACATAACTGCCGGTCGTTTCCAGAAGAAGCTTGTCTCTTCCGTATCAACAGATGCTAATGCCGCTGTTCTTGGAAATCGCGGGACCATCGTTGAAAGTGACTCGATCGAATTCACGGATGTGCCCATCATCTCACCTAATGGAGATGTTCTGGTTGAAAAGCTTACCTTCTCCGTCCATCCTGGAGAGCATCTTCTTATCGTTGGACCTAACGGTTGTGGAAAGTCGTCCCTTTTCCGTATTCTTGGTGGACTATGGCCTGTATACGGCGGTACAGTTAAGAAACCGTCCTTTGAGGATATCTTTTATATACCACAGCGCCCATACTTGTCACGCGGAACCCTTCGACAGCAGGTCATTTACCCTGATGGTCTCAAGGAAATGCATGAAAAGGGGGTCACCGACTCGGACCTTTTCAATATTCTATCCATCGTGGAGATTTCGTCCATCGTCGACAGACCCGGTGGTTGGGATGCGGAGGAAGAGTGGCGAGATGTACTTTCCGGCGGGCTCCAGCAACGAATTGCTATGGCTCGACTGTTCTACCATAAGCCAAAATACGCTATTTTAGATGAATGCACTTCCTCGGTCACACTAGAGATCGAGAAGGTCATGTACGAGACTGCTAAGGAACTTGGTGTCACTTTAATGACAGTTTCCCACAGGAGGAGTCTATGGAAATATCACAAGAAGATCCTCCAATTTGATGGCCAGGGAAATTGTATCTTTACCGGCTTGGATTGGGAACGCCGGCTGAAGCTTGAAGAGTGAGTTTGGTACACGTTTTCGACCTTACTATATTTCCTTACTAACGATATTTTTTGCTTTTAGTGAGAAGGAAGATATTGATCTACAACTTCGAGCTGTTCCTGAGTTAGAACGGCACGTTAAAGAGCTCACCACGGAATAGAGGGTGTGGATAGAAACGAAAATTTTCCTTGAACGATTATTCCCCTTATGCCACCATAAGATTTGCTTTCATTTAGGATGGTGTGCATCTTTTACAAGCATCTATCGCCCTGTGGGAGGAGCAAGGCTTCAACGCTATATACCCATTTTACCCATTTTGAGTCTATCGCCCATCGCCCATTTTTTGATATTTCTGATTCCCTCGCTATATTTATTGACCATATTGCATCTCACACCGGGGTTCAGCTTATGAATTTTGGACTGTACAATTTACTTGTGAATTATACCAATTTAAATAACTAAAACAATGATTTTGGTATGCATCCATTACTATCTCGCAAATAATAGAACCACCAATGATGATATCCAACTTAAATTTTCAGAATTACCCTATCCATGAATGCACGCTGTATAACTACTCAGTCAGAACTTTGGTCACTTTGGCGTAACCTTCAATGACGTTTTTGCTCTCCGGCAAGCCTGGGCCGAATTCCCTATCGACTCGAATGTTGTCAAACGTGGTATTATGCAAGTCCATATCAAACCTGCGGGCCATGGTAGCAAACATATGATACAACTCGATATGAGCGAGGCTAATGAAAACGAGGAGACAACATCAGCATTCAGGAAAACAGGATGCCCCATAGGGGTTACAAACGGGTAGCATGAAAAGGGAAAACTCACTTCATTCCGAGGCATATTCTGTTTCCCTTCGTGAACGAGACATTATATTTGGATAGCCGTTCACCCATCTCTGTAGCTCGAATCCAGCGATCGGGGTCGAATTTTTGTGGATCAGGGAATATCTTTGGATCAAGATGTATGAAGTACGATATCATGCTTACAGGGGTCTATATAGTACGAGGTCAGTTATATCAATCAAATTCCAATGGATTAAGTACCAGTGGTAATCTTTTAGGAGACTTACTCCTGGAGGGATCACATATTCTCCATATGCCAGACTTTGGTCCTTTGCAATCCGCGGGAGTCTCATGATCAAAGTATGAGACAGACGAAGTGACTCATTGATAACTCCGTTCTAAATGGCCCGTTAGTGATATTTCAAATGGTATGCATCATGGAAGAATAAAAACATACGAGGTAGGGTAATTTTTCCAACTGTGCCCAAGTGATAGGACTGTCTGGTTCTGGCATCACTTCCTTCAACTCCTGGCGCAATTTATGCAGAACTGATTTATCATGGTATAGATAGTAGGTGCCTACGGTCAACGTTCTAGCCGTTGTTTCTGTGCCCGCAGCAAGGACACCCAATCCTTCCTCCGTCAGTCGTTCAATCTCCTTCTCCTTCTCCGGTACTGCAGGGTCGCAGAGGGCATGGAAAATGTTCCGATCAGCTCCCTCTGGTGATTTGTATCCTGGACGGTGGGTTTCTTTTAGCATGGCCAATGATTGGTCTCTGACTAGATTTCTCATGCTGAAGAACCCAACAGCCTGCGGTTGTACAGCCTGCAGCCATGCTTCAGGTATAACCTTGACCACACCCATCATGCCAGGGAGGAAGGTGAAGATATGCGATAGGTTACTGGCAACATTTCCGAAATCTCTGAAGTCATTGTGATAGTCCTTGTTTTCCAGGTAGTCCACGCTTCGGCCATATGAATATTTGGAGATGATATCTGCAGTCACCGCAGCAAATACCTTATCAAAGGGGACAAGTTCGTTCTGGTTAAAGGCCTCTTCGATGCGTTCTGCGGCACGGTTGACTTTCTCCAGAACCATGGGCTCGAGACTGGCCACAGCTCGTTTAGAGAAGAAAGAGTTCAGAAGACCCCGGCGGAAACGATGATGGTCATGGTCAAGAGTTGTGATCATAGAATGTGTCATGCCATAAGCAGAGACGGCATGGAAGTCCTTCTCTTGTTTTCGAGAACTGTATACCTCGGCATAGTAGTCGGGGTCTTTGATATGAAGTTCTCGGTGGTTAACACGTACAATAGGGCCTGTATAACAACAGTTAGCTAGTGAACAGCAAGATAATACCATAGATTCTGAGAGAGTGTAACTTATGCCCACCGTACTGTTCGTGCATGCGCTGTATTTCCCATATATACATGCCGCCCTTGATTATATCGAAATAAAACTCGTAGAAACGACCGGCGGCTGCAATTTTTGGGCCAGGAAACTTGCTCAAGGGGTGGAAATATAGACGATAAATTGTCTGGACGATGAAGTAGCCCATAAGGGCCACTAAAGCTGCCGTCAACATACTCACAGGTTCCATCTGGAGCATGATGCTGGTGGAAACTCGATAATAACTATCGAGCTATCAACTCACCCAGTGCAATTGTCGACATCCACGAGTAAAATAAAAACAAACCCCGCCTGAATATTTATATTTCTTCAACCCGAGAACAAGCAAGCCACCGATGGACTCGCGGCTTAAAAGTCGCCGAGAGCCAGTTCTAGGCGGCAGACCAGGCAGTTGTTGCCGAAGGATGAAACAAAACAGGAGTTAGTTAACTAGTAGTTAAGTGGGCAAAGTTCAGGGGAAGCCTTAACTATGGGGCCAAGTGTGAAGTCTGACCTGTTCTCTTTAACTACAGCTCTGGACTTAAACAGAAGGGTTATGAAAGCGCAATATTAGAAGGAAATATAAATTTTTATAATACTCCTCAGCCATGTGCTTCGACCTAGCCAATCGCCACCAAAAACATCACACTCCAATTCAGCAACACTCCTGGATCCTTGAGGAGAGAACGTAAGAAGCACTAGCAAGCTCTGGGAATATGCTATAAGACACTGTATGCATTGATCGTTCTGCTGCTATCCATATTTCCACGACACACCTCACTGACTGACCAGTAGTTCATTACATGTCCATGTTTGGCGGCCCAGCACGGCAGAGGCCAAGTCACGGATTAGTCGCCTCAGATGTGCTAACAGACTGCCCGTCTTTGACTTTGTTGGACATAGCAAGTCTATTCCCTTCATCCTCAATGAAGTCAACGCTTTTCGTGATATTCAGAAGGCCCCTTTCGTTAAGTTCGTAGATAGCCTCCTTAAGCCAGACTCGACAGGTGATGTTCTCCTTGAAACGAGTAGAGTACTCGATAGGAATCTCCAAGAGGCATTGCCCTAGCATCTCGTGCAGCATCGGCTCAATGATTCCGATTTTCAGGGCACCTAGGAGTTTATTGGAGTGAATCACGTTGCTGCTTTCCTTGACTTCTAATCGCCATTCAGTAGAAGAGGTGGTGTTGAGGAGATGGTATATGATCCCATCTGCGGGTGTTTTGGCAAGGTAAAGGCCCCAGTGAAATCGCCAACTATCCCCACGGTCTGAAATGAGAACGTAAAACCCATTCTCGTCAAACTTGAGAGCCATTTC
Source organism: Trichophyton mentagrophytes (assembly GCA_003664465.1). Classification (NCBI taxonomy): domain Eukaryota; kingdom Fungi; phylum Ascomycota; class Eurotiomycetes; order Onygenales; family Arthrodermataceae; genus Trichophyton; species Trichophyton mentagrophytes. The sequence goes on along the minus strand of QQSR01000054.1, from coordinate 18,645 downwards.
GAATGTATAAGGCAATTATAGGCCCTAGATGTATTCACTCACTTTGATACTCCTGCTTTTGTCTTAGCAAGGAGGGTTGATAAGAGCTTAAGGGTGCGACAGCAGATGGGATGCCGGGAATGTATATGGCGATAAGGTGGAGGTGATAATTGCTGGGAATGGCCCCGAAGCCTTTTCGAAAGCAGCCTTGACATGTTCGACGGCTCACAGGGAGTGCAGATACGAGTGCCAGCGTTGATTAACTACCCATGCATCAACGATACAGCGACTCGCTCTGCAGCCAATGAAATGTCTTCTCTTTTTGGTCCAGCGGTTCGACCATATATCATGCCATCAGCCAATTGTGCCCTCTCTCTAACTTCCAGACCGATCTTGCTGCATAATCCCTGAAGCGCTAAGGTGTTGGTGAAGCTGTACGGATTACTCTGTGAGTGAGTTAAATCCTCCATACTTTGAGTTATAGAGTAGTTTAAACTCCTGTAGTTATGAGTATCGCACATGTAACTAAAGTCGCAGAGGTTGTCCTAATATATATCAAATTGAAAATACTCCATACGTACTTCATCTGTTGGCTTTTGTATATCAGACGGAGAAGGTTCGTCGTAGTTTGGCTCCCGGCCCTTTTTTCCCCTGTCATATCACGTGATAGTAAATAAGTGGATCTGGAGCAAAAGTAGTTAGCTTCGAGTTTAAAACAGTCCAATCAGCAAGGAACAACTCGTAAAACTTTGTTAATAAAGGCTTAGTAACTGCATTTTAATTGTGCACGTGACAGGAGAGGACCGTGCCCCGGCCTTGGCAAACCTTCCTCGAAGTGTCTGATATCAACTTTATCAACTTTCATGCAAAGCCTGGCCGAGTGTTTTTGCGGTCACTGGCGATAACAACAGAGGGAAGCAATGGAGTCTGAGAAAAGCTCTCTGGTAATTGCACTCAATACTGTGCGATCTGCTGCCCTGACTCCCACTGAGCATTTGCTGTTGGAACGATTTTTGGATAAGGCTCGAGACCCCAACCATGCAGCTGGATATCTGTTGCAAAGAGTGAAAGATAACCCAAGCTCCAGCATTGAGGCAAGCCTCAGAGACTTCAAGAAAGACTGGAGGCGATTGGTTACTAAATGTAAATCTCTAGTGAATTATACTGTTCGGGTTAGAAGCTAACTCTGGTGTGCGAAGTTACAAAACGGGAGGATATACCATTACCATCGCAATGCCTCCTTAAAAACCGGGATACACTGAAGTGTTGTTGCATGATTAATCGTCGTGATCGCCTGGATGCGAATGCAACGTTTAACATTGAAGCCGCATGGATTATACCCCCGTCAATCTTTGATGACGACGAGTTAGCGCGAGAGGTGCGTGTCCTTCACCGCTGTTGGTCCCTAGGACTTCCTTCTAACGAGAGTACCTTTAGGGCTCATTGCTCTCCCTTTTAGAGGCCTTCTTGACCCCTGATTTAGTGCATTGGCTGCGGACTACCTTAGGAAGTTGTTCTGAACAAAAGAATGCACTGCAGAACCTGTTGCTCCTATCACCATCAGTTCACTCCGCCTTCCGGGAAGGCCATATCGAGATCACCCGACAGGTAGGCCCTAATCCGCCGAAGGAGATGGACCCAGATGCGACAGAAGTCCGGGTATGTTCTACTTTCTTATTGTTTTCCCGCTCTTTCTTTGATACTAAGAGGTTCATAACTAGTATTTCGTTGTCACCCTTGCTCCTGGACAACGCACCGACCTTATTGTCAGCAATGGAGACCCCTTATCTCCTACACTTCACTCATCCACAATGCACACTCGGGATCCTTCATTATACCCCTTGCCTAGTGAGGAGTTACTCCGGATACACTCCAAGATTGCTACTGCATTGCATCTTTTCTCCGTTGAAGATGATATTTCTCTCGGCTGGCCGCGATCACCTTACAGTAAGACTCACAACTAAAATTCATCGGTATACATGAGCTTGAGAATGACCAGCTAACACACTAGGATAATTGCAGTTTCTCTAAGCAAGACTGTCTGCCAATATATTCGCAGCTGCTGGCACTTTGTACCCAAACCCATCCGGGTTTGGTGCTACCTTTTCCTAGCCCAGATAAACAAATGGTTCTATCCGCATCGGGTTTCATTGGTGCAGCAGCTTCCACTCGGGCTATACATGAAGAACTGTTACCGGGCTCGATATAACGAAGTAAAAGCCCTTCAGATCATTGAACAGCACACATCAATACCCGCCCCGCTATTCATAGACACATTCGAGCATCAGGGAACAGTGATGCTGATAATGACTCGAGTGAGAGGAGAGCAATTGCAAGAGGTATTCTACCGGCTATCGTACCCGGAACGCACACAGCTCTCAGCAGACCTGCGTTCAGCCATCACGCAACTCCGAGCAATCCCAAACACCACCCCCCACCGCTTTGCTAATGTTCTAGGTGGTCCACTTCTAGACGTCCGCCTACCGGACTCACACGACCGGGCGCGTGGGCCCTTTGACAACGAGGCGGATTTCCACGACGCGCTGATCCACAAGTTTATCTTCGCCGAGACGAAGCAGGCTGTTGCTCACGTTCACTCCCGACCGTACCGGTCGTTCTTCTCCCATGCTGATTTGAACTTTTATAATATCATTATTGAGCGCGGCAAGTTATCTGGTATCGTGGACTGGGAGTGTGCGGGATATTATCCTGAATACTGGGAGTTTACGAAAGGGATATATATTATAGAGGGAGCGGCGGATAGGGAGAGGATTATACGAGATGCGTTTCCGGATGAAGATTACCAGGATGAGCTTGAGGCTGAGAAGGTGTTGTGGTTTGCTGCGCCGCCGTGGGTCTGAGCTGGTTCTTGACTCGGGAGTATAATAACATCAAGTGAGATGAATTAACTGCTATTGCTATTCTGTCTGTGCATGCTATAACAAGCACTTCTCTGTATCTGGGAAACAATTTTACCACGGAAAAAAAAAAAAAAAAAAACGACAAATTAGACATCAACTTGGCCAAAGGAAATCATCATCCCCCCCTTTTTCACTTCTCAGCACATCCATCACATCACATCACATGTTCAAGTAAGTAATTTACTTGGTAACGTTCAAAGGCTCGATGTTCCAGATGCCCTCGGCATACTCGGCAATAGCACGGTCAGACGAGAAGAAACCCATCCTGGCAACGCTCAGAATGCTCTTCTCAACCCATCCGTCCTTGTCCTTGAAGGCCTCGTCAATGATATCATGCGTCTTGACGTAGGAGTTGAAGTCGTCGGAGACCAAGTAATAGTCGCCATGCTGGGTGATGGAGTCAATGATTGCCGAGAAGGAGTTTGCGTCGCCGAAGGTGTTGGCGCGAATGGCGTCGAAGACAGCGGACAGCGAAGGGTCAAGGGTGATGCTTGAGGGGTTGTAGACGTGGGCATGGCGAAGGTCCTCGACGTCTTCGGCCAGGTTGCCGAACAGGAAGATGTTGTTTTCGCCGATTTCGCGGGTAATTTCGATCTATATCCATGTTAGAATAGGGAGTGGCGGGAAGTAAGAGTAGAATATATGGAGACTCACGTTGGCACCGTCGCAGGTTCCGATGATGAGGCCGCCGTTGAGGACGAATTTCATGTTACTTGTTCCACTGGCCTCGGTGCCGGCGGTGGAGATGTGCTCGCTGATATCGGAGGCGGGACAGATGATTTCAGCCTTGCTGACATTGTAGTCTTCGATGAAGATGACTTTGAGCAAGTCGCCGACGTCTGGGTCGTTGTTGACCACTGCACCGACGCTGTTGATCAAGTGAATGATCGTCTTGGCCATCCAGTATCCTGGAGCAGCCTTGCCGCCGAAGATGGAGACACGGGGGGCTAGCTTGGAGCGTTCCTCGGGGCTCATGGCCTTGATGCGGAGGTAGCGGTGGATGACGCCGAGGATGTTAAGCTGCTGACGCTTGTACTCGTGGAAACGCTTGACCTGGATATCGAACAGAGCCTTGGGGTTGACTTTGACACCCGTGGTGGCGAGGATGTGTTTGGCCAGACGCTCCTTGTTGGCGGTCTTGATGGCAGCCCACTCGGTCTTGAACTCCTTGTCGTCGATGAAGCCTTCCAGCTTGTCGAGCAAGGTGAGGTTCTTGAGGAACTCGTAGCCGCCGAGTTTGGAGGCGATGAGGTCTGAGAGTCTGCGGTTGGCCTGGTGCAGCCAGCGGCGAGGGGTGATGCCGTTGGTGACGTTGCCGAACTTGTCGGGCCCGTAGATGGCGACAAAGTCCTTGAAGATGGTGGACTTGATGAGGTCGGAGTGCAGCTCTGCGACGCCATTGACCTTGTGCGAGCCGATGATGGCGATGTGAGCCATGCGGACCATCTTGGGCTGGGTCTCTTCGATGACGGAGACGCGGCTGAGCAGGTCGTGGTCCTTGGGGAACTTGCGCTCGACGTGCTGCAGGAAGGCCATGTTGATCTCGTAGATGATCTGGAGGTGACGGGGCAGCAGGTTCTGCATCAGCGGGACAGACCACTTTTCCAATGCCTCGGGGAGGACGGTGTGGTTGGTGTATCCGAAGGTGTTGGAGACGAGACGCCAGGCCTCGTCCCAGTCGAGACCTTCTTCATCGACGAAGATGCGCTGGAGCTCGACGATGGCTAGGGTGGGATGGGTATCATTGAGCTGGATGGCGACCTGGTCGGAGAACTCGCTCCAGGGCCGCTTGGTCTTCTTGTAGCGACGGACGATGTCGAAGAGGGAGGCTGCGCACCAGAAGTACTGCTGCTTGAGACGCAGCTCTTTACCCCTGTCGAGGTTGTCGTTGGGGTAGAGCACGGCGGAGATGGTCTCGGCGCGCTGCTCGTCGGCGACGGCGCTCTCGTAGTCTCCGGCATTGAAGCGCTGGAAGTCGAATTCACCGCTGGCGGCCTTGGAGGACCAGAGACGCAGGTTGTTGGTGGTGGGCGTCTGGTAGCCCGGGATGGGCATGTCGTAGGCGACGGCCTGGACGATCTCGCCGTCCTGCCAGGAGTGGACGGTCTTGCCGTTCTCATCCTGGTACTTGCGGACCCATCCGTAGAACTGGATGTCGACGGTGACGTCGTGGCGCGGGAATTCCCAGGGGTTGAAGTCGAGCCAGTAGTCTGGAACCTCGATCTGGTACCCGTTGACGATCTCCTGCTTGAAGATGCCGTAGCGGTAGCGCAAGCCGTAGCCCCAGGCCGGGTAATTGAGCGAGGCGAGGCTGTCGAGGAAGCAGGCAGCCAGACGCCCGAGGCCTCCATTGCCCAGGGCAGCGTCGTTCTCCTGCTGGATGATGTCCTCGACGCGGAACCCGAGATCGCCCAGTCCATCTAGCCGGTTATGACGTAACTAATGGTTAGCACTTATCTTAAGCAGAGGAACTTGGGGGGGATCTTTTGCTCCATAGATAAAAGCTAGATAACCAGGATTTGGATACGAGAAGAGACGCACCTTTGGCGAGGTCCTTCAGGCCGACATTGAGCATGGCATTGTCGAGGGCTCGTCCCATGAGGAACTCCAGCGAGAGGTCTTCGCCTGTTAGCATGTATATTCTCTTGAGCTGGAGGGTTACTTACAGTAGACTCTCTTCTGGTCCTTGAAGGTCTGGCGCTGCTGGGTCTTGTTCCACTCGACGACCAGGCGGTCCCTAAAGGCCAGGGCGGTGGCCGAGTATGCAGCTCTAGTTTCCCAGAAGTATCAATCAGCATTCATCCCGTCAGTTCAGCCGGTTTGCTCCAACGTACACTTCGTCACAGTTGAAGATGGAGCGGGCCAAGCTGGTCTCGACATGGCGGACGACCTCAGCCTGCAGCAACTAGTCAGCGTATATCCAGACAGCGATGGAGCAGGACAGCCAGGTTGACCAACCTCGAACTCCTCCTTGTTCTCGAATTCCTTGGGGGCCTGTCGGGTCGTTAGCAACTCGTTATCCCACCAGCTGGGTTGGTTGGTTATCTCTGCTGCATCCTTACGTATTTCTTCCACCTGCACCGCCGTTAGTACCCACAACACGACGCAGTAAACTAGAGTAAAAAAATAGAGTAGACTCACGCAGCTCGCTGGGGCTCGGGGATGCTGGCCTCAACGGACTTGATGTCCTTGGGCCCAAAGCCGGTGAAGGTCCGCTTGTGCTTGGGACGAGAGAAGCCGGGTCCGACGGGGCCCTGGAGGTCTGAATGCGGAGCCCCGACGGACGGCCGGCGCTCTCGATGGTGATGAGAGGTGTCGATGCCAGGAGCCATGCTTCTTTATCTCGGATCTAGCTGTTGTCTGGTGGAGGCGATGTTGATATAGTTGGTGATATAGTTGGTGATATAGTTGGTGATGTAGTTGGTGTAGTTGTAGAGGCGTGCGGGCGGAGGGGCAGCGAGGACGAGAAGACGCAAAACTCGCACAGCCTGGAAGAAGAAGAAGAGAAGAAGAGAAGCTCTCTTAAAGTCGAGGCTGGGAAGAGACGAGCTTATCAAGTTCGAGGTCGGCGCTGGTGGCGACGGGGAGCTAAGGTGAAGGTAACTAACTTGTAAGTATCCTTGCCCGGGCAGCACAGCTTGCATGAGACGGTTAGACAGGCACTGACTTACGCAGAAGTAATAATAATAATACTGATTGATAGTCAGAGATTATTGACCCGGGCTTCCACCATATTATTGCAGCAGATGAAGCCGACGGGCCGGGCGTCCGTCTTCCTTGTCTGCGCTGGCCAGGTAAATCTCGCAGGCTTTGCCAACAAGGAGCTGGCCAGCCAACATCTAGCAGCAAACATATAAATAGCGAGGTTGGACAGTTTAGTTTTTTACTTTACCTTTGGCTTAAGATTTTACTTGCTACGAGGCTGGGGAAAGATAGACGTGAGATGCTGAGCTTAAGCTTAAATCTAGATGAGCTGGTAAGGAGAAGCTGGAGACGAAGAGGAAGAGAGAAGCGGTAGTTTAATAGCACATCACAGATGGAAGATAGAATGTCAAGTCGAGGCACAGAGAGAGAGAGATAAGTTAAGAGAGAGACGGGGTTCTCGTACATCATCACGAAAAAAGAGGATAGCAAGAAGTAAGGAGGAGAAGAGAAGAAGAAAAGGGGGTGGGTTCGTTTTTTCTTTTTGGGCAGAGGCAAGGAAGAAACAGGGTAGAAGGAGAGGTTGGAACATGGCGGAGGTCGGAGAGGCATGGTAGGAGTAGGAATAGGAGTAGAGGTAGAGGGAGGATGATATTAATGTAGAGATGGGTTTGGTCGTGAGTGATGCATTAACCGAATAGTAAAAGAAGTAAGGAAAGTGAGTAGTAAAAAGAAACGAGACGAGACGAGCAAAAAGGGGGGGACGTCTTTTTCAAGGTAGGAGAGAGAGAGGGAGGGAGATAGAATGAATAGATATAGTGCAGTGCTTGGGCGGGCGTGCAGCGTCATAAGGAGAGTGAGAAGAGAAGATATGAAACGAAAGAGAGAGAAAAAGAAGAAACTCGCTGATGAGATGAAGATGACCGAGGAAAGGGAAGCCAAAAAAGGACACAAGATGGAAAGGAAATGAAAAAAGAGGACGCCGCGCCGGTACAGTGTCGTCCCGTTTGGTAGATGAGAGCGTAGAAGAGGAAAGATGGGAAATAAAAACGGCAGTAAAACAGACAAGAAGAGAGGAACAGACAGAACAACAGTGAACGCCGGTTGAAGTCAAAAAGTCGTGGGTATGTAAGTGGTATCTCATGAAGTAGAAGCGGGAAGTAGTGGTAGTGGTAGTGGTGGAGGTAGTCGGATAGAAGAGAGGCAAGGGGAAAAGGATATTATAATATGCCCGAGTCCTTGAGGGCGTTTTGGAGGATGGTCTCTTTGACGGCGGCGAAGACCAGCCGGATATTCGACGTGTCGGTTGCTTGTGTCAGACTACATCACGTTAGTATAAGACCTTTGATATAGATATATAGAGGGAAGACGCACTGAGGATAGAGGTTGAGGTGTGCGCGGTTGACCTGGTTGAACCGCCAGAGCAGGTACTTTGCAGCGCGGTTGACGTCGTTGCCGCCCGAGTAGTCCGGGAAGTACTTGTTGAGCGGGGATCGGCCGAGTTTCTGGCGGAAGAGGTCGACCTTGTTGAGGAAGAGGACGATGGAGGTGCGCATGAACCAGCGCGAGTTGACGACGGAGTCGAAGAGGACGAGGGACTCCATCATGCGGTTCTGGTTGCTTTCTTCGAGCAGGACCTGGTCGTATTCGCTGAGGGCGACGCAGAAGATGATGGAGGTGACGTTTTCGAAGCAGTGGATCCATTTCTTGCGTTCGCTGCGTTGTCCGCCGACGTCGAACATACTATTGACTATTAGTATATATATATAGAGATAGATATAGGTGACGCACTGGATGGAGAGCTGGCCCATGGTGAACCTGGTCTCGTAGATGCCGGTGGTCTTTGTTCTGGCGCGCAGGACGTCAGCCTCGTTGGGGATGTAATCCGGCATCGTTATCCTCTTTGCTTCCTCGAAGAAGCTAGCTCTTGTCAGTATACAGTCAATAAAGTAAGGAAGTTAGACGTACTACGGGGCGGAGTCCATGAGGTAGAACTCGTTCTGGCGCTCGAGGACGGCGGGTATGCTGGGGTCGTTCCAGAGATATGTGATGGCGTCTCCGACCTTGAGCTCGAGGGCGACATTGGGGTCCGGGTCGATGTTGTAGTCGAGCAGGTAGTCCATGAAGTCGCGGACTTTGGCGCTGGAGGGCTGGATCTCGAACTGGTGCATGGCCCAGACGAGCGATTTGGCGCAGTCGAGCAGGTTCTTGTAGACGGTGAGGCGGTACATGGACAGCTCTTCGACCGAGTAGCCGTTCTGGTGGATAATCTTCATCTGCTTGACGATGGTCGACTTGCCGCTCTCGCCGGAGCCTGTCTTGATCAGTATATACCATATAAGTAAAAAGGTAGAATAAATACCTAAGAGGAGGATCTTGCACTCCTTCTTGAGGCGCTTCATGTCTTCCTCGAGGACTCTGTCTATGGCCTGGCTCTTCTTCTTCTGCTCCATGATCTCGTCCGACCCGCTGCCGGCCGAACTCAGACATCCTCCCATCCTGTCCGGTGGAGACACGGTGACTGAATTATAGAGACAGCGATATAGAAGTAGATAGGCCGATGTTATAGTAAGAGTGGTGTGTATGTTGAGGTGGTCGTTATGAGCAGGCTATGCGGAGAGGCTGCAGGGCGACGACGGGCGGCGAAAGGGTGGCCGTCAGTCACAACAAAGACGGTCTTTGTCCTTCTTTATCTGCAGTCCGTAGCCCGTCGTTCGTCGTCCGTCGTCCGTAGTCCGTAGTCCTTCGTCTGTCTGTTTATTATCGGTCTGGTCGTGTGTAGGCGATGCTGGTGACAGGCGACGGTGGATCCTGGGCCGGCGAGACCCCAGCGGCGGAGGGAGAACTCAAGGCCAGCAGCGCATGGACAACGCCTGTCACTCTAAGAGAGTCGGTCGGTTTCTCTCTGCTGGCTGGCTGGCTGGCTGGCTGGCTGGCTGGCGGTCGCTGGAGTCCTTGCTGTCTGTCGCAGGTCGACTCGGTCGAGGTACGGAGTAGACGTCGTAGTATAGCTGGAGAGAAGCCAGAAGATCGAGAGAAGAGAAGCAGAGAAGAAGAAGAAGCAGAGAAGAAGCAGAGAAGAAGAGAAGAAGAAGAAGACAGTAAGAGAGAAAGACGAGAGAGAGAGAGAGAGAGAGAAGCAAGAAAGAGTAAAGAAAGAGAAAAAGCAAGGAAAAGGCGGGCTGTTAGGTAAGCGTATTACCCACCGTTACCCGCAGAAGTTGGCAGGCGGCGAGGGGGCAGCGGGCGGTATCTTACAGGACGTTACGCCAGATTTACGGTGAGACTACAGGCTTTACAGATGGGGATATTAGAGAAGACATAGAGGATAGAAGAGAGAGGAAGAGAGGAAGAGAGGAAGAGAGGATAGAAGAGAGGAAGAGGTAGAAGAGAAGATGTTAGAGAGAGAGACAGGGAAGACGACGAGATCTTGCGTCCGTCGCTTGCCCCAGCCATGCCATGTGGAAGCGCCAGGGATGCTCCTTAGGCTGGGACTTGACTGGGACTGGGACTTAGCAGGCGCAGTAAGAGTGGACAGAAGACAGAAGACAGTGGACAGTGAGGGTAGAGAGAGACAGTAGAGAGAGACAGTGAGAGAGCGTTTCAGCCTTGGCCCGGACAGGCTCTCGCTCGTCCTCTGGTCAATCTCTGGCCTATCCTCTTCTTCTGGTCATCCTCTTCTTCTGCTTCTTCTGCTTCCTCGGCTTCCTCAGCTTCTTCTCTGAATGGACGCGGCTGCTGCACCTGAAACATGGAGGGCTGCCTCCTGCACCGTCCCGAGCCTGCCTCGCTGCCTCGCTGTCACCCCTTAAAACCGCCCTCTGACCAGCCAGCCAGCATCCCTCCCGGCCCTTTTGTTTGACACCATAATATACCTTACTCTCCTAGTGTCAGAGTCAAAGTAGTTAGTTAGTCAGTAGCTCGGAGTATGATGTAAACCGGGGAGGGAAGAACTCGGGCGGGACAAAGCTCAAGCTGTCTCCTTCAGGCTGTCTGCTCCGAGAGGCGAGCGAGGTGGCGACGCGGAGAGAGAGAGAGAGAGAGAGTCCTTCTTTGCCTTCTAGACTGGAGCTTGTAGAGATAACTTGGACGAAGCAGAGGTCGGCAGATAGATGCTGTTGATACTCCGTATAGAGTCAGTCAATCTTCAGTCAGTAGAGTCAGTCAGTGGTTAACGACTCGCCCTTCGTCTCCATCGCCCATCGCCCATCGCCCATCGACAAGTATCAAGTAAGTCATTCTAGTCATCCAGTCCACCGGCTTCCCGGCCCTTAGCTGCGCTGGCCTATTGCTTAGGGTTGCCTTGCTTAGTCTTTCTTTGCCTGCTTGCTTGTTGTTGAAGTTGCTGCTTTGTTAGCGACTTGCTAGTTACTTGCTTGCCGCCCCTCTTCCTCTCTTCCTCTCTCTCTCTTCCACTTCAACTTCAACTTCCACCTTTCCCACCATCAACTCAACTCAACTCAACTCAACTCAACCTCCAGCCATCGATATCAGCCACATCTCCCCCGGCCGACGAGACCGACTGACACAGCGACATCCAGCTCTCTCGACTTGGACTCCTCCCTCGACTTCTCCCCTCCATCGTCTCTCAGCGTGCTTCGGCCGTCTTCACCATGGCGGAGTTCGTGCGCGCCCAGATATTCGGCACCACCTTTGAAATCACCACCAGGTACGACGACTACAACAAAGCATAAGATAGAAGATAAAGATGGCCATACTGACTGACATAGATACTCGGACCTGCAGCCGGTGGGCATGGGCGCCTTTGGGCTTGTCTGGTAGATATCCTGATCCCCCCCCCACCCCAAACCTCGAAGGCTCGAACTACAGGCTAACCAGGCTGCAGCTCCGCCAAAGACCAATTGACAAACCAGGCCGTCGCCGTCAAGAAGATCATGAAGCCCTTCAGCACGCCTGTCCTGGCCAAGCGGACCTACCGCGAGCTCAAGCTGCTCAAGCACCTGCGGCACGAAAATGTACCTACTCCATGCAATAATACTATTCTTTATATGTATATATATACTGACTGACTGCAGGTCATCAGCCTAAGTGACATCTTCATCTCGCCGCTCGAAGACATGTACGTGCTCTGCCGGTAACATATAGCTCTATGCGCCATTACTGACTGCCGCAGATACTTCGTCACAGAGCTGCTCGGCACAGACCTCCACAGACTGCTCACCTCCCGGCCCCTAGAAAAGCAGTTCATACAGTACTTTCTCTACCAGATCCTCGTACGTCTCTCTGAATATATTAACACTGGATGAAGTGAGTCTAACGTTCCTTAGAGAGGCCTCAAGTATGTACATTCCGCCGGCGTCGTCCACCGAGACCTCAAACCAAGCAACATCCTCATCAACGAAAACTGCGACCTCAAGATCTGCGACTTTGGCCTCGCCCGTGTCCAGGACCCCCAGATGACCGGCTACGTCTCGACGCGCTACTACCGTGCTCCCGAGATCATGCTGACATGGCAAAAGTACGACGTCGAGGTCGATGTCTGGAGTGCGGGGTGCATCTTCGCCGAGATGTTGACTGGTCGACCGCTGTTTCCGGGCAAGGATCATGTCAACCAGTTCTCCATCATCACAGAGCTGCTCGGAACGCCACCAGACGAGGTCATCCAGACCATCGGTTCTGCCAACGTGTGTCTCTCTCTCTATTGTCTGCTTCTACTTTTTCTACACTTGACTAACTTTAGCAGACTCTCCAATTCGTCCAGTCTCTCCCCAAGCGACAACGACAGCCACTCAGTGAAAAGTTCAAAGATGCAGACCCCCTCGGTAGGCCTCTTATATTATGCCTGTCAGAAGAAAAGACAAGACTAACCCGTCTAGCCGTCGATCTGATTGAGAAAATGCTCGTCTTTGACCCCAGAGCACGAACCAGCGCTGTCCAGGCCCTGGCCCACGAATACCTCGCTCCCTACCACGACCCTACAGACGAACCAGAGGCCGGCGAACGCTTCGACTGGTCCTTCAACGATGCCGAACTACCCGTCGATAGCTGGAAGATCATGATGTACGCGGAGCTCCTTTTGCCTCTTCTCCCTTCCACCAACAACATCAACCCAGACAGCAACAATACCACCACAAATCCCCTCCTCACAATACCAATGCCACCACCACTAACCCAGCCACCTCAAATTCCACCACAAATACCACTCTGAATACCACTCCCCTCTTCATTGTTGCTGGACAAGTTCTAACGCTGACTTGTCTAGGTACTCCGAGATTCTCGACTACCATAACGTCGACCAGGTTTCACAGGAGTACACCGAGCCCCAGCCGCCCCCAATAGACATGGCAGCCACCGCCTCTGTGTCCCATCCCCAATGATACGCTGGGTGAACAACCTATTCTTTTAATGACAATACATCAAAAAAAGTGAGAAAAAAGAACTCGATGAGAAACGGGAAAAGAAAGCAATAAAATGCTACAAAAAACGTGATGGGAGCAATGACCGTCTCTAATAGAAACGAAAAAAGCAACAGAACAGGCAAACACACACACAAAATAAAACAAAAAACAAATTACAAAACATTCGAAGAAATTACCGCCGATGCATAAATATAACGAAGCAAAGAAAAAAACCAAAAAAAAAACTAAAGGTATGCGTGGAGAAAAAGAAAAGAAAACGATTAAGGGAAAAAAAAAAAAAAAGAGAGAGAAGAAGAAGAAGAAATGGGCGTGAAGTAGACGGCGACTAGAGACGATCGTTTCATCCTCCATCCTCTTGCGATCGTGCGGCCAGCCCAGCCTTGCCTTGCCTGCCCAGTTCGCCGACCATGTCCAGCACCAGCACCAGCTCACCAGCACGTTAGCTCCAGTCATCGAAACCCGAAACCCAAGCAAACCAGCGGAACCAGATCCCCGATCCTGAACTCCCCCCCCTCTCCAAATACTGCTTCTCCTCCTCCTCCCCCCTCCCCTTTTTTTGTTTGAAACTTGTCAATATTTACCCTCAGGTAGCAAGTCGTCCTGTTCTTACTACGCAGATACCTTGTTTTTTTTTCTTGCTTCCCGCCGTTACATAACTATACATAGCTGCACATCTGTCTCAATTCCTCTCCCATTGCCGGCACAGCAACTGTTTTATGTCTATGTTTTTTTTGCTTACTTATGCCTGTCTATGTTTTATCTATAACTTGTTGCTTGTTTATTTCCCCTTTGCTTCTGTGAATCAGCTGAGAAGGGCCAAGCGAGTCAACCTTGCCAACGGGAACGGGGGTGAAGATGTTTACGTTACTTACATAGGGCTGGGTGGCTGACCGACTGGCTGACTGACTGGCTGACTGACTGACTGATTGATTGAACTGAACCGAGCTGACTTTCCTTGACTTGACTGACGGCATGGCACGGCATGGCATGGCATGGCTGGCTGGCTGGCCGGATAGATGGATGGAATAACTTGCTTTCAACATACCCGTTCATACCACCCATCCATCCATACCACATATACTTTCAAAATGTTTGCTTGCTTGCTTGCTTCCTTGCTATACATGCCTTATCTCCGTACGTAGTATGGACTGGATGCATTCACACGAGACGAACAAGACGAGATACCACCTGTACATTCAGAATAAACTAATACTTGTGCATACCATTGACCTCTTACTGCTGTTTCTCTGTCTTCTTTTCTTCTTTCCGCCGCTTAACTAGTCCCGTCCCAGTTCCAGTTCCAGTTCCTGTTCCTGTTCCGCTTCCTGCACATTTGTTATTCGCCAACAGTAAACACTAACTCATCTCAACTAATTAACTGACTGTCTGCCTGGCTGTTTGCTTTCCCCCCCTGGTCTAACTCAGTTACGTTACTTTACCGCATCGTGTGGCTTGATGTTAATAATTCCTTTTTACCTATATCCCCATCCTCCTCCCCCTTTTTCCCACTTGTGTTTGCGCCCTTGGGATTAGCAGCTGGTGATCTTAGTCTATCAACGAGCATGTGCGTACCTTACCTTACTTACTTAGCTTCCATCCTCCTCCACTTTTCTCCGGTTCCTGCATGGTATGGTAACGCATACATACGTCTATATCTATGGCATAGTACGAGTACGGTAATAAGGAGGTATTTAATTTTCCAACGGTCGGAGAGAAAGCGTTAATAGTGATGGTTAATACTAGAAATTGAAGCATTTTATTTTTTGACAAATAGCAAGGAAAGGGATCTTTTCTCGATGCTGGGCCTGAGGTCTTGCTTTCAAACTGGTTAGTTATGCATGGCTGAGATATGCTATGCTCTTCTTGTATTTATAAAACTATCAGACGGATTCAACGACTTGCAACAAGAAGCATTTGTGTTACCATAACGAAGCTGGAGGAAGGCTCTCGACGAGGCCTTTCATCTCAAGACGGACGAGTTCTACTCTCGTTGCAAGGATACCTCATCCCATTGCTGGACCAAAGTGCTATACCACTGCATCAGAGGCCGCCACGATAGGTTCTGTAAGACGCAAGTTGCCTCTCCTTACCTATAGCTATCCCGCGGGTTCATGCATGGAGTGCACACGCCGACATCCATGTATGATGAGGCTATGGAGAACTCAGGGAGTTCGGGTTGAATGAAGATGGGAACGTGGAATGACACTCCATCTCTTCAGATGTCCAGTTAAACTGTGCAATTCTGGGTCTTGATGATCGTCAAAGTCCATATCCTGCTGTCTTCGGCTGCGGAGAAGTGGACTGCTTGACGTCACTGCAGCGTCTACGGCGTCTACGGCGTCTGCAGCGTCTACTCTTACATCTACTCTAGACAATCATCAATACCCAATATACCCCTTCATCTGCCAACGGACACACACGGAGGGATATTATGAGATCCTTCAGATGGGAGTAGCGAGTGTGAAAGGACTCAGTCTACCCTGTGGCCTCCAGCGCGACATCCCCTGATATCATGGCGAAACTTGAACGTGAGCTAGCTATCGGCCAAGTAGCTGGAGCTGTATATCCGAGAAGGATCCGAGAATGAACCGGTCAGATAGGCTGGAGGATTAGTTAGTTCCTCTACGCTTGTAGAGTGTCGAATAGGGGTTTGCAGCTGGTGTCTGCGGGTGTTTGAATGCCCATAGATTCAGGACTCAGATGGTACTTATGAGGATAGAAGTCAACCAGTACCACCAGCGTAATATTGCATGGCTAGTGTAGCTAACAAGTTAACTATAGGGGTATAGTAGTTTCACCTTCAACGCATGACACTACTCTGGCCATGTTGGAGGTCAATGATGTAAACGCCGATAGTTAATAGTTCATAACGGCCATGATAGCAACATGAGAGCCACGGCTGCTCAATGGAGGGTATTCAATCGTGCAATCAGGACAGTCGATGATATCGCCATGGAGGGAGACGGATTTATAGTTACAGCCGGGCTCGTCTGGGACTCTGAGGCGAGGATAGTTAGCTGGTCAGTTAGCTAGTTAACAGGATGCTCCCTGTCCTCTCGATATGGTCTCAGTAGAGCATCGTAGCATAGCAGTCCGTTCAATATCTCTGAAGAAAACATGTCTCTGCCATCCCCTTCATCGCTTCCCTTATCCCGGCTGTTATGCATACCTAAGAGTTCGAGTTCCATCATCCCACGCCGGAGATGGAAAATCTCCCTCCGCAACGCCCGACCATCCACTGGAAGCTCCAAAGTCGACGGGGTTGGCGAAGCAAAAAGACCAAGAGGAAGACTCCTTGCCTCTCGTCCGGTCTGCTGCGATCTACCATCTACACCGACTGCTTTCAATGAAGCTGTGACATGGGCGGCGGCAAGGTCCACCAGGAGCCCATCGTGCTCGTGGTCGATTTCCACCATGCAAGGTGAGCCCGCGCCCGCCTTTTTCCCGCCCGCCTGCAACAGTCCTCTCTACCCTAGGTAGCTATGGATTGGATACGTGCTATACCAGCACCCCAAGAAGAGACTATGCTGACTGCTTTGCTTCGTATAGAGGGCCCGAGGTCGAGTTCTGGTTCTGCGACGATGGCGTCGACCCCGTGAAGAAGAATGACTGGGCATTGCTGCCGTTCATGGCGCTGTCGGACGGAGCTCATGCGTATGGAACACCTTGTCCCGTTGCCGTAGCTGGTTCGATTGCTGGCTAGTGAAACAGGCAGATGGATGAAAAGAGAGAGAGAGAGAGAGGAGGGACTTGGGAAACGGGAAGCTGACTTCGTTCGCATTCCATTAGGTCTACGGAAGACTTCTCGTACTTCACGCTGCAGTGCAAGGAGACCGAGAGTTCCCCGGCTACCTCCCTATTCGGCATATCTTGCACCACCCAGCTCGACTCGGACAAGCTGATCAATCGCCCGGCGGAGGTGACGCGGTCGACGGTGCAGAAGGCAGTGGTGGCTATCATAAACGAGCCTAGGCATTTGGGCCAGCTGAGAGAGAAGCTGTCGATAGTCACCTCCGCATGGTTTGCTCAACGGTACGCCTCCTTTTCCTCGAGTACGGAGTATTGATCACTGACCCCGTTATAGGGACTTTACCGATACGGATATCCTCCAGGTATGCGGGACATCGTTGACGTCAGAGCGTTTCAATATTATGCTAATGCTGTGGGTAGAAATTCTGGGAAGGATTGAAGATCAGTTTGAAAAACGAAGACTTGCACAAAGACGAGCATTTCGGCCTTTCGTTACGAGAGATGATACATGAATTCAAGCACCAGACTTTAGTTTTGTTCAAATGTCTATTATTACAGCCAAAGGTATGCCATCCACCTCCTTTGATTGTCCACCTAATACGCTTTGGGCTATCTAATTATCAAATACGAGCATTATAACTAACTTCTTCGAGATGCTATTTTTTGGTTCCAGATGCGAGCGTTTATGCATGATACAGTTCTCATTAATTTCATTGATACCCGGCCTTATACATAATCTTCAGGACTGCGCTGATCCTGCCTATGACTCCTATGCGCAGACGGTTGAGAAACCGAGCTCGCTTAAAACTAGCGAGAGAAGTTCACGTAAGGCTGTCCATTTCTTGGACTATATTGAAAACGAGGAGTATCTAATATAGATTTTGTCAGTCCTTGCTTATATGGGGCTCCCACTCCAGATATTCGGTAAGGGGAGCATGTTTGGACCGTATACGCCGCTTCAACAGCTGGATCTTCTCGCCGACTACGGAACAAAATCGTACCTTGTTGGCTCTACCAACTCGCTGCTCCTGCAGCAAAAGGATCGATACAGCGATATACTAATAAACGTAATTGTTTTCCAAGATTGCCTTAATCCGCCACATTTTTACTGACTTACAGTTTATAGCTTGACGAGGATACGGTGAACATATCGTCTCCATCGCTACGGGCGGCCCTCGCCCTTTCGGCCGCTGATCGCCGATGGATTGATTTCCTCACCCAGACAATAAATGATACATGGGATGAGGCGCATCCTGCACAGCCAAAGACCCATGGATACATGGGTTCTGAAGAGTTTATCCGTCTCCAATTCGAAGAATACCTTCTTGCTCTGATCTCATGCGTAAAATACCACGATGAGATAAATTCAGGCGGCGCAATTAAACAGCCTGCCAATGATATCGAAGGCGATCCTGCCCTGGATTTTAACCTCGACTTTATCGAACATTGGCGGCATACCCCTAACTTCGCGCTCTTTGACAAACTCACGTCTGACGCCCTGCTCTTCTCCGTAGTCGAGCCACGCCACCCGTGTGCAGGCGGGCTCGGCATTGAAGATATCCAACGGCGTCTGGCACAGCAAGTTGCAGATCTACACCTCGACGAACGAGTGCGCGAAGGTCGCGAGACACTCAACAAACATCTTGCCACGGGACATCAGAAGGTCACCACGGCCTTCAACACTCTCTGGGCGGAGCTCGAAGCAAGACGCGAGGCTCAAAGGAAACGTAACGAAGAAAGGGCAAAGCAAGCTGCAGCGCTGGATACAAGCCAGTCCAACAATCACAACAACAACAACAACAACAACAACAACAACAACAACAACAACAACAACAACAACAACAACAACAACAACAACAACAACAACAACAACAACAACAACAACAACGAAAAAACACACGACTGAACGCTAGTCACACTGATATAACTCGTACACCGCCTTCTCATTTAAACAACACATCTACATTACTATT